>PVJA010002278.1:0-48614 GCA_004027025.1 Myocastor coypus | reverse complement strand
CTCAGTAGATCAAAGCACCTGCCTAGGCAGATGCAGGGAATGGGGTTCACTCTGATGCCATGCCAACACCGCCCCTAGGGCATGCTGAGATGGCAACTGAGACTGGGTGTGGTGGCGCATGTCCGTAATCTTAGTGCTTGGGAGGCTAAAAACAGGAGGATCACTACAAGTTCAGTCTGTATGGTGACATCCTATAAATTCTAAATGCTAAATACATTTTTAAAAAGTGTGGGGACACCCAAATGCTAGTTTTCACAATATCTTGTTCTGGAATCCCTAGATACTGTCCTAAAGCTGCAGCCATCTAGGATCCCCAGAGAGCCTCTGCAGACAGGTCACCCTCTGATGAGATCACCCCATCCTGTGATGAGATCACCCCTAATTTGAAGCAATTCCTCCATGACCAGAGCTGAGACTTTCCCCCAAGCAGGAATACTAGATCATCCCTGAGGTGCTAAGCACTTTCAGACCCACCACAGGGAGCCAGAACTGAGGATCAGTAGGTCCTAGCCTACTTGACAGAAGCTGGCCTGGCACTAACATGCTCACTGGGGTCCCTCAGGCATGGATGCGGCTCCCCTCCCACTTAACTACAGCATCTGCCTGTGAGTTCATGCTCTGCTTCAGCTCCAGTTTCTATCACCACAGGACAGCAGTTCTGTCCCCTCTGGTATCAACATCGCCCTCATTCCTAAAGATTTCCTTCTATTTTTCTACAAAAGTTTTATTGCTGTACATTTTTACACTAAGTCTATCATTCATTTTAAGCAGATGTTTATATAAGGACAGGGACAGAGGTTGTTTTGGTTTTGTATTTGCTGAGGGGTGCTTGGGTGCTCCCACACCATGTGTCTGGTCCTGGGTGTAAGTCAGTTACATCCAGAAGCCCCAGGAACCCATGACAGCTCTACACAACCCTAGTTGTGTCTGCCCCCAGTATGCACAGGAAATGTCAGTCAGGTTTCTGTTACCTCATACTGGGGGAGGAAACCAGGGAGCAGAGAGGGCTGAGGACTCCTGTTCCCTCCAAGGAGATGTCCTGTGCCAGACCAGGATGCCTGGCACCAAAGGGCTCACTCAGGCCTCTCTCTTACTCCACCTCAGTTTTGGACCTGCCAACCCTCATACAGGTTCCACTTTAGTTTCCTAGGTTACCATCTTGACTGGTTATGTCCCTTTCCCTGCTATATTTTTATTTTTTGAGACACAGCCTGACTGAGTCACTAAGTGGTCCAGGCTGGGTTAGAACTTGTCATCCTCCTGCCTGAGCCTCCCAAAGTAGTAGGGTTATAAGGATGAACCACCAACCCCGGCTAACATTTTCTTGATTGAATTGGCAATACCTTCTCATAATAGAAGTTAAAAGCATAGAAAATAATTTTTCTTTAAAAAAATCATATCCCTTACACATAGTCAAGCATTTAGTGGCATTTACCATGTAGTGTTTTCCTTCCTGTCTTCCTTGTAGAGTAGCCAGGCTTTTAACAAAATTGTAGTTATACTGTTACCACCACTGGCACAGCCCCCTCTCCCTCAAAAGTACATGAAACAAATTCCTCAGCTCAGCTTAATCATCATCAGGTCCCTTCAGCCCTGACACCAGGCTCAGCCTCATTCTTGGGCCCCATATTCCAGTGATCCACAGACTATAAATGCAAATAAATCCTCCTTGCTTTACTTGACTTTTGCATTATAACAGAAGCAAAGAAAGCCAGCTCCTTGACACTTATTAATCCTATTCTTTTCTGAGAAATCCTCAGGCCACTCACTGCCAGTGCAGTGACTTAGAAACATGGGCAGCATAATTACTTTCCAATGGGAGCTTGGAGACAGCATGGGCTGTGTCTGGTTAGTAAGCCTGGTTTAGGCTTCTATGTTCTATAAAGCATGTGGGCTAGAAATGAATGCCTTTGGGAGTAATCAATGTCACTATCAGACATCTTCAGAAGCACGAAGTAAGCTATTGAGATAGCATCAGGTACAGACATTATATCACTATTTCAACCCCATCAAAAAAGAGTAGAGCACATCCTCAGTGGGGAGCCCAGGAGAGGAGCGGAGGTATTTGCTACTGTTCAGCACTACAGTCAGAGCAAGGAAGAAAGCCCCTTGCCTCTGGAAATGCTGGGAAACAGGGCCTGTCTTGAGCCCTCAGGCCTAGCAGCAGAATGCACGCTATCTTCTGAGGATCAGGCTCCATCCTTGCCAATGTCTGGGTTCTTCCTGTTGTGACTACAAGCCAGAAGCAATGGCATCAGTGGGCACACATTAGTAATTCAGAATCTGAGGCTCAGACCCAGCATACTAAAACCCAATCCATACTTAAAGAATGTTCCCAAGGGACGTGCACATGAACCATGAGACACTGCTCTTTGTAACATCAAGAATCTTTCAGCCCTTTGAGAAAACAAAGCCCTAGGAAAGGATGTCAGCAGAAGGGATGCTCAAAGGGGGCCAACTTGGTAGCCCTCCACAATGCCGCGTGGTTGTACTGACAGGTGCTGCCCTGAGCTACACCCTCAGCCTTTAAAATTTAATTTTTGAGACAGAATGTTGCTAGTTTGTCCAGGCTGGGCTCCCATTTGCAATCATTCTGCTTCATCCACCTCTCAGAGTGTTGGGATCAAATGCCTGCCCACACCCAGGCATTGATGGTTTTTATTATTATTTTTTTTTATTTTTGTCTTTTTGAGATGGGGTCTCACTATGCAGTTCAGGCTGGCCTTGAGTTCACTTTTGTAGCCCAGGCTGGTCTCGAACTACATCTTCATGTTCAAGATTTCCTGTCTCTGGGCATATTTTTCTCCTTTACCCTTTCCCAGAAGAACATTATTTCTTGCCTAAATGCCACTAGGGAGTGTTTTCTCTTGTGCCTTTTGTGTGGAGCACAGGAATACGAAACATGAAGGTCTTGCCTGTGCATGGTTCACAAGGGACAGGTCTTCTTAGGGAGGCTGGCACCATGGTACATCTCAAAAGTTTTGTTATTATTAATAATTTATAGCTGGCTCTTTTTCTTCCCTTTGGTTGCTTCTCATCATTCTCTGCTCATATTATGGACCAGACACTAACTCAGAGAAGGGGGATGAGCTCGAGCTGTAGATGTATGATCCCCGCTTTGAGAACAAAGCCAAAGGGAGGGACATCTGGAGGGAATGACTGCCTGTGCTCTTAACACCTCGAGCTTTCAGCACAACTGCTAAAGGAAGTAGGATCTGTCTGCTTCATGTGGAAGGTCAGTGTCCTGCCTGGAGCTTGGAGTGATGGAAACTCAGTGCGCAAGGCTGCCAGAACCCTGGACAGCAGTTGGTACCCTCTCAAACTAAGAACGAGATTTGCTTACTACTATTGGAGCATGTAAAGATGAGGATTTAGGCTGCGTGGAAGAACTAACGCCTTTGCTGCAGACACAGTGCATGTCTGCTCCAGAAGAGGGTGACAGGGAGCAAGGCTGCCTATGTTCTGCCCTTGGCCCATGCCCCCTCGCCCTGCTCGCCCCACCATGACTTACAACAAACAGTACCTCACCCTCAGTGAAGCTGCTATGCTTTCAGACCTCCCAGGCCACAGCAACTTGAGGATCAATGAATCAGTGCATTTGTGGGTGCTGAGAGCGATGACTGGTGGTAACTCCTGGTTAGGATCTGAGACACTGCCATGAAGCGTCTACATCCCAGAAGCAGCCTAACAACTGGCTGTAAAGACACACAGATGCCTCAGAATGTGCCTGTGATCCAGCTGAGGACACTATGCCAAAGAAACATTACACACTGATGTTTTCTGCAGCATCACTTAGAAGACATCTATGCTGGAAACAACCTAAAATTTTAGCAATAGGAAAAACTAAATTAAGACACTGTCACATGTCAGCTTACTTTGTAACCAATAAATATGTACTTCTGTCAAATGTTGGGGTACCCTACCCAACAGTTGGGAGGGTGAGGTAGGAATATTGCAAGTTCAAGGCCAACCTGGATTACATAGTGAGACTGTCACAAAAGAAAGAATGAACGAAAGAGAAAGGAAAAGAAAGAAGTGTATGTGTGGAACGGTGGGTGTAGCTCAGTGGCAGAGCATGTGCTTAGCATGGATGAGGCTCTGAGTTCAGTCCCAAGCGCCGAAAGAGGAAACAAAATCATTGAAACCTGAAAAAAAAAATAAAGTCCCTTTCAATCTATAAGTGCCTGTGAAGAGTGTTAAATGACATTAGAAAGTGCTTCTCCTTCTGCTTCCTTCTCCTCCTCTGCCTCTTACTCCTCCTGTGTTCTGTTCTTTTTCCTTTGTCTTTTTGAGACAAAGTCTGGCTGGCCTTGAACTTACTTTGTAGCCTAAGCTTGTGTGGAACTCATAGCAACCCTTTATGTCTCAGCCTCCCAAGTGCAAAGATAGAGTATTTATAAAACAATATTTTTCAAGATCCAGGAAAAAACCTTCTTTGTGCCAGGCACTATATTAAGTGGTCTAGAAGTTTTCACTTTGGCTTCAATTCACCCAGCTTCTTGCTCTGATCTGGCTTTGTTCTCAAAGATCCAATTATTAAAAGTTTGGTTCCCATCCCTGGTACTATGGTAAGGGTGTGGAGCCTTTAAGAGGTGGAGCCTGGCTGGAAGTTTGCCAGGTGATGTGGGTGTACCCCGTGGGGGAGATGGGACCACCCCCCCTTGCATTCCTGCTTCCGTCATGTCTTCCCACCATGATGTTTTTCCTGGCCACAGGCCCCAGAGCAGGTAGGCCAACCATCCACTGGTGGAGGCCTCCAAATTAACCCGTTCTTCTGTTTAAGTTGTTTACTTCACCTGTTACATTGTTGTTTGAGACAGAGTTTCACTAGATTGCTCAAATTAGTCTTAAACTTTGGGCTCAAGATATGTATGCTCTTTCATCACCTTCTCTAGTAGCTGGGACTATAAACAGGTATGCTAGCTTATTCAAGTATTTTGTAACAGCAATCACTGACTAACACAAAAACCTATGAAGGAACATTATCATTTTTTTGGTTTTGTCCAAGATCTAAAAACTAATATAGGGTAGAAAAAAAAATCATACTGTTAGACTAGTACCTACAATATAAATTCACCTAAATATATATGCATGGAAAAGACAGAAGTTACGACAAATGGTAGGAGTAAGTGGGTTGAATCCAGAGCTTTCACACTGAGCTATATCCCTAGCTTTTTAAATTTTTTAAATTTTGAGACAGGGTCTCACTAAGTTGCCCATGCTGGTCTTAAGCTTTCAGTCCTCCCATTTCAGTCTCCTACATAGCTAGGATTATAGGTGTGCACCAACACACCAGAGTAAATTTTTTTGTTGTTTTTTTAAGGCAGGTTCTCATTATACAATTCATGCTGGCCTTGAGCTCACTTTGTAGCCCAATCTTGTCTCAAACTCAAAACGATCATTCCTACCTCAGTCCCCTGAGTGCTGAGGTTACAGCATGTGCTGTCACGGCTGGCCCTGAACAAAATTTTTATTGAGGTAGAATTTATGTACAGTTAAACGCATAAGAACATTTTGAGATGGGTTCTCTAAAAATTACCCAGGCTGGCCTTAGACTTGTGGTCTTCTGCCTTAGCCTTCCACATAGATAGGATCACAGCCTGATGCTACTGTGCTAAGTGTGTAATGCTTTCACAGATAGCCTAATTAAGTTTTGGTGGGTACACCCATGTACTACTGTGCAGATCAGCATGGAGCTTCCATGTGATACCTTCTGGTCATGGAGCATTAATGCCTAGGGACCAGGGGCCCTGGGTTTCTTTACTCAGCTGTCTCACAGGTTATGGAGGAGGGCAAGAGTAATACCTTGACTGGAAACATGGTGAATCTATGCTGAACTTGTCTCCTCCAACTGTCAGATGCCCACTCTCTTACTAGAATTAATCAGAGCCATGTTGCTGTGTGACAGAGGAAAAGTCAGGGCTAAGAAGGTGGAATGTGTACTTTTGATTATCAACTTTACTGAACTGAGATTAAGAAGACACATTTCTGGGTGTCTGGGTGGATCATAGAGGCATAACCTTGGGGACTAGATGTGCTCTCTGACCCTTCCCCTTGGCATTTGTATCCTTACCTCTGCTACAGTCTTCTGCTGTAATAGTTGTGTCCTGAAAGCAGCTGACCATGGACTGAAACCTCTGCAGTCATGAGCCAAGTAAACTTTTTTTCCTTTAGGCCAAGTATGCCAGGCATTTTGTGCCAGCCATGAAAGTGTTGAATAATCCAAGTGACTGAAGACAACTCTACACCCCTGCTTTGTCACTGACCCACCCTGGCCAAGTCATAATTTGTCCTGCAAATTGTGGGGTGAAGCACCCCCATGTGTGAATGTGGCATGCCTAGGGGAATGGAAGTAGTGGGCTCTACTCTTTCCAGACACTATTTCAGCTCATTAGTGTAATTGCTTCTGCTGTGAATGGGTGCCAGATGTACGATGGCTTTCATTTTGATGAATTGCGGGGGATATTTTTGTGTTTTGGCCACTTCTGAGAGTATTATTGTTTAACTTCATCTGAACACAGACATCAGTTTATGAGATGCATGAGTCATCACAGAAGAGACCTAAAGAGGACAACAGGGCCTAATAAAGTAGCTGCTGGTTAAAAGCCAAACAGCATTCTCTCCACCAGGATGAGCTAAGCCTGCAGTGACCATAAAGCTGTCTGGAAGAAAGGAAGATCTCTTCTGAACTCATAAAGGTGCTTCTTTCCCTGTGCTGGGCCTTTCTCTGCACACTGTGCTGGGGACGTGGGTCCCACCCTCATCTCACCATCTACACAATGAGTGGGAAATTGTGACACAACTGGGATGTCATATCTTATGGAAAGTGCAAGTCCAGGGCCTAAGAGTGAAAGTCCCAGTGTCTTCTTCAAGATGAAGAGCATTAGAACTTTTGAACAAATCATAAGTATTAAGAACATTTTTTTAAAAAGGCATCATTTTCAGAGGTTGGGAGTGTTCCAGAGGCCCTCTGACATAGTAAAATCTAATTCTGACTACCAAATTCAAGACAAGGACTTTCACACATACATACAGAAAAGAATTACTAGGAATCCTGGTTTCTGGCCCTGGTTTAGTTGCTTCCTGTATTTGGGGAGTTCCATCAGGCCACGTATCTTCTCTGGGCTCAGCTTCTCTATCTGAAAGTAGTTAAACCACAGGACCCCCAACTCCAGCTTTTTCAGGCAGGACCTGTGGTGGCTGGTTAGTATTTCACAGAGGTGCAGAACAGCAGCTATCTCCACGATGTGTGGTTACATTAGGATACTGTACTAGCCAGCATTGCCATCTCTTGGACCCATTACACCCACAACTTTATAAAGGACAGTGTGAATCAACTCATGGTTCGATTCAGTCCACACATGGTTTGCTCCAAGGCAGAAACAGCATGGTGGGAAACAGTGGAACAAAGATGCTTAATTCGTGGTGGCTTGGAAGTAGAAGGGAAACAGTGGCAGAGACCAGACATAGGTCACATCTCTATGACCCACTCAGACATACCCAGAAATTTACTCCACCAGTCCCCCTAGGATACCCCAAACCTACTCTATTCACCATAAATATGCAGTCAGCCCATCGTGTCTGGAGGTTTCACATTCATCTACTCAATCAACCAGACATCAGCAACATCCAGAAAAAGTTCTTATCCGTAATATTGAGACCCATTTTCTTGTCAGGATTCCTTAAACAGCAAAACAAGTATCTGAGTAGCAGTTACACTGAATTAGGTATTATAAGTGATCTCCAAAGTTACTCAGGAAGATGCCCATAGGATATATGCAAATGCTATGCATTGTTTTCTTTGGTATTGGGGATTAAACTCCAGACCTGCACTCGCCAAGTAGGTGCTTATGCCACTGAGCTATCTCCGCAGTAACCTGCTATGCTGTTTTACATACAAGACTCGAGCATTTGATGACTTGGGTATCAACAGGGCCTTGAAACTCAACCCCAGATTACTGAGGGATGACAAGAATTTAGTTTAGCTCATGAATCCACTGCTAATTTAGATATCAGACTATGGAGGTCTTTATACAAAATAATAATAAACAAGACAGCCAGAGTGAAAAAGGGTGACAACTTGCACATGTGATCTGGGATTTTAACTCTTGAATGCTCATACCTCAAAAGGCCAGAGGTGAGGGCCACTCATTTTTCACTAACTTTGCTTTTCTTTCACCACCCTCAGCACATGTCTAAGACTAGGATACACATTACCAGTGAGGATCTGATGCAGATAAAATCCAAGTCTCAAACTGGTTGATTTTCCCAGGAAGTCTGAGCCACACTGGTTCTGCAGTTCCCCTAGACATGAAGCATGCAGTGAGAAGCAGGGATGTAAAGAGGGTGATGAAGGTGCTCAGCTGAAGATGCTGGGCAGGTGGCTTTTCTCTGATCTCTGCCTGTTTCTTAAGAAATCAATACTTTCACAGTAAGTTGAATACATATATGAAAGAATGTGTTAAGTCAGCTTTCAGTTGCTATAATAAAATACTCAAGATAATCAACTTATAAAGAGGAACGTGTTGTTTTGGATCACAGCTTTGGAGGTTACAGTCTGGGGCAGTGAAGACACATTTGGCAGGATCTTCAAACATGCATAGGAATTACCGATTTGAGAGGAGAAGGAAATCTCAAGTAGAGGAATGCAGAGGATAAGAAAGTAGATAATGGAAGGAAGAGAGGGAAACAGGCTGGAATCTGACTTTGGAAGCTATTTGCCCTCCATGCTGTGCAGTGTGTTTTTTGATAAAAGACAGTGAGGAAGAAGACCATGGTTAGGGACTGAGGTACTGAACACACTGGGGCTACTGATGATTTGTTCACTGTGGAGTGGTTTTCAAGGAGATAAAGCTGGAAAGACCAGTGCTTTTCAGCTTTGTTCTCAGATGGCAGCAGCAATTTGGAGAGAGAAAAATATTTTCCACTGAAGACTATTTTTTTTTCCTGAAGACAAAGGACAAGACAAAAGAATTCTCAGTTCTGCTAAGTGGTATTAAGACACAGGAAGTAATTTTTCTTGGAAGTAGTGGCAACTGCTTAATCTTACAGCAGACAAGGCGCCTGTCTCTGCTAGGTTGACAGCCTGGTGTTCTGGTAAGGACAGTTGGCTGATATCCAGCTCTACTGGTTGTTGAATCCTTGCCCAAGATCCTAGCTCTGGGTGTGACTACTGTCTCTACCAGGCCCAAGATGTCTTTTGTCCCCTGGCCAGATCAGAAATAACTGAGGTTGTCATAAACATTGATTTTTTAAATAGTCTTGTGTGCAACACGATGTATCTATATCTATATCTATATCTATATCTATATATCTATATCTATCTATCTATGTCATATTCATGTTAGCGTGGATAATTTAGGTAGCATCATTTTTAGAGATAATGCCCTGACATCTGAAATGTCCCTTAGTTGAGCAAAAGTCTTTGTGAACATAGGGAAAACCAAGTAAACCCTCTAAATTTAACCCATGTCACCTGCTGTCTTGGCTATTTTCTCTCATTGCTGGGACAAAATTCCAAAACACCCAAAATTAAAGAAGGAAAGGTTTATTTAGCTCACAGTGAGTGGAGGTTTCAGTCCATACTCAGATGGCTCCCAGGACGAGTGGCACAAGGCAGAGGGCAGCTGTTCATGCTGGTGGAAAACAGCAAAACAACAAGAGCAAATGGGAGTAGTAGCAACAATGTCAATAGAGAGCCACTCTGTCTTCCTTATGTTGCACTCAGCCTATCTGGATCAGGCTAGGTGTAGTGCTCACACCCATAATCCCAGTACTCTAGTTAGTCAGACTCTAGAAGTTCCTTCCATAACTGCATGAGTATTAGGGGGACAACCAGACACAAACCATAATACCTTACGTTTAAAATTCATAATTTTAGGGGTACGTTCAAGTACCTATCATATAGAGTAATAGTATCACTAAGCTTCTCTTCTGGAAGATTAAGAACTTAAGCTTGCAGGCCAAAAAATTAGAGAAAAAGAAGGGCTACAAGGATAGCCAATATTTTGGCCCTAGCCCTTCAAGATCAGTGAAGACTCAGGACATAAGAGAACCTGTGCTGTAACATCCTGTAACTCAGTGGTGTTCCTGATTTTCTCTTTAAGGAAATTATGGGGCCACAGAGGAAAGGGATCGATGATGTATAGTGTGCCTAAGGAGAGTCACCTAGAGAGAAAACATTCTCTCAGGCTTTCACAGGGAGCAAACTGGTCAAGTAATGGCCGTGACTCATCTAGAGGGCTGACACTGACAAAAGTTCCACAAAATGCTGTACTTGGTTTCAAGCTAAATCTTGAGGGAATTTGACTGACCTTGTCAGATACAAAAGTTACATGTTTTGTTAATAAGTCTTGCTTTAACTAGGCCTTAACCATCCAGCAGAAAAGTTTAACCACGAGTCATAAAAAAGTACAGCCAGATAAACATGTTGAGCTGTAAAAGGCTCAAGTCAACAGCTTCCAACAATGCCAGTTCTGCTGTTAATGGAATATTGGACTATGCATAAAAGTACTTTCTCCTAGCTCAATGAGAAGAAATATCTGTACCAATGGTGTTTAGGAAAGTTATCATGTCTACATCCTATACTCTGAACAACTACTATGAAGACAACAATATGAAGTGTATTAATTACTGTGGCTGTCCTACTAACATGGTTTGAAATTATCTCATTGTTATTTATTAAAAGCAAAAAAATTATAAAACCAAAACAAATGTCTGGTATGTGAATCATAATGCTAAGAGTTAATGGAGTTTTCCACATAGGTACAGACCAGTGATTGCATCAACCCCCAGTCACTCTTTTTCACATATCCACCCCCAAGTATTCCCCAACCCCCACCCTTAGGTAGGTGGATTTGAGATTTGCTTTCTCATCTGCACAAGGAGATACTTTGTGAATAAATTAGTTTTTAAATCTTATGCCAGTGTTTGGCAAACTGTACAGCACATAAGATAGGACTATTTCAGTAACATATGAGCCCATAAGACTGCTGAAGGGTGCGATAAGAACTGAAAAAACACAACTTTAGTAGTAGGATGCAACTATACTTCAATGTGTAGAAGTGGCAGAAGGAAGAGAAGGGGAGATGAAGAAGAAATATAGGGACTTTTAAGATTAGCACCTGTAGATGCTGGCCCTATGTATGATCCCTGCTTTCAGCACTCCTCACCAATTTGTTCCATGCAAGACAGCTGCCGTTAGCCTCATTTCCTCCTTCCTTCCATTTCTTCCTCCATTTCTTTGTGCTACAGATCAAACCTATCCCTAGCACCCTCCTCCCTTTTTGAATTTTGAGGCCATCTTGCTAAGTTGTCCTGGCTGGCTTAAACTTGCCACACTGTTGCCTCAGCTTCCCACAGTGATGAGATTATAGGCATGCACCATCAAATGAAGAACCTGGAGTTCAGTGTGTGGGTCTTAGTTACTCTTCTTGTTGCTGACACAAAATAGCTGACACCCAAAGTTAAAGGAGGAAATTATTTAGCTCAATTTGTAGAGGTTTCTATCATCTGCTGGTGCCAAGGCAGGGTGACACTGCTGAGGAGAAACAGTTCATGAAGGGAAGATGGTAGCAAAGCAACAAGAACAACCATAGATCTTTCTATCCTTTAACTTACCTAGGCTACTTAAGGCAGGTAGCACACCTTAATCCCAGTACCCTTCTTTCTTTTTTTTTTTTTTTTTTTTGTGGGACCGGGGTTCAAACTCATGGCCTTGCACTTGCCAGGCAGGCACTTGTGCCTCGGAGCTATCTCCCCAGCCCCTAATCCCAGTACCCTTGATCCTAGCATTGCACCACGAATCCATTCCAGTGTCATACACTTTAGATCCAGCCACTTCTGAAAAAGCTCTGCCCATGACTATGTGACGCTTTGGGGGGACATCTAGACACAAGCCATATCATGTTGTTAAGGGCCCTAATCCAGGCTGTGCTGGGCTGGAGTTCAGCATCACAGATTTGGGGTTCTGTCTCAGTGTCATCATAGTCCATTATCCCAACACCTAGAGCCCAGTGCCCTACCAATCCAAAGTCTCTAGAGGAACATTCTGTAAGCTAACTGAAGATTTGTCTGGCCTTCAGAAAATGTAACAAAATGAACCAATAATGTACCACCTTTAACCACAGGAAAGAGTTCTATGATTATAATATCAATATTACAATAAACCAAACATTAACACACAGTAAGTATCTACTAAATGCAGCTACTATATCTCAGCTAACAATAAAAATATTTAAATAGTACTAACAGAATTGATTATCTAAAAATTAATAAAACTTAACTGCTATGCTAGTAAAGAAAGAAGCTAGAGAATGGGAGAATGAAAATTTGAAAAATCCAGGGAAAATGATAGAAAAGTAAATAAAGACTCCTATTAGGGAATAAAAGGAAGTTAATTGAGCTCCATAAAGATAATTAAAAACAAAAAGGGGTAAGAATAAAAAATTAAAGAACAGGATAAAATAGAAAAATGAGAAAGAAAAATTCCTACAACCTTAAAAAACAAAACAAAACAAAGAAGCAAACAAAAATGAGGAAAAACTGGTGGAACAGAACTGAGGATACAGAAACCTTCTCAGACTATTCAATTACTTACATTTGACAAAGGGCCAAAGCATATAATGGAGGAAAGATAATCTGTTAAACAAATGATGTTGGGAAAACTGGTTATCTGTTTGTAGAATGAAACTGGACCCTTATCTCTCACCACATACTATGCTAAAACCCAAATGAATCAAAGATTTAATCATTAAAACAGAAACAGTAAATCTCGTGAAGATAAAATAGATAATAAAATACATGAAAATACAGGTACAGGAGATGTTCTAAACAAAACTTCAACTGCACAAGAAACAGCAAGAATCAACAAACAGGACTGTCGGATGAAAAATCTTGTGTATATCAACAGAAGCAATCAGTACAGTTAAAAGAAAACCTACATAATGAGAAAAAAATTTTGCCAGTTACCCCTTAGATAATATATAGAATATACAAAGAATTAAAAAACAAATTAGACCACTTAAAGACCCAGTCAAGAAATGGGCTACAGAGACAAATACACTTCAGAGAGAAACAAATATCCTACGGTATCCCTCATAAATGATAAAGGCTGGACAGAGAAGGACAAGGGCAGAGATCTCTTCCAATAGGGAAGTGGTCCAAAGGCACAAGGAGAGTGAGAAGGGGGAGGGGGAAATGAGAGGCTTAGGTGGGATCTTAATAGCTCCAATCCATGTAAACGCTATAGGCCAAAAGATGTGCTAAGATGATATCAATAAGTATGCAAATGATAATAGAGGAACCACAGGAGGAGGGAGAAGGGGATTTTAAAAAAAGATAACCCCAAGCTATAATATGTACGTGTAGCCACTCCCCAAGATGACTCTAAACTGTATGAATTGTAAACATATACAAAATAAAATAAAAAGGAGTTAAATAAAACAATTTTTTCTATTTTTGAAATCTAGGATCAGCTGTCTCGGAATCTAGCAAGTCCATCTTCTCTGCCTACATTCACTGCCAGTGGGTCTGTGAGGCTCTTCTGTGTGTTCACCCAGCCTGTTTTACAGTCATTCAAGCTTAGGGCACAACCTCTTGCTGGCAGATGGGGAATGGCTGAATTTTCCAAGAGCTGAGATAATAGTTGTATGCCACTATGTTTGGCCATGATGCACATTTTAGTGATATTTCTTTAGTTTTAAAATGTAAAACCTACCTACATACACTGTGCAGATACTTGTTAAAATGTGATAGTCGCATAATCTCTTCAACTCATTTGTTGTGAATATACAGGGCATCACACCACCCCAGATACACTCTTATGCCATTTTCTTATTCCTTTTTTTTTTTTTTTTTTTTAATGTATTTTAGTACCTGGTCTACAGTCTCACTTCACAGATCAAACTCATAGTGCTCCTTCCTGCTTTTCAGCCAAGTTCTGGGATTATAGGTACACACCACGCCCAGTATCAATCTCTGTCTCAGTGCACCTCAGGAAGCGGAGCTGGCATGGCAGGCTGGAGATCGAAACCTGGCCGCTGTGCTGTGTTCTGCCTAAGTAGGTGCTTCAGTCCACGGCTTATGCCATTTTCATGTAAATCTTCTACCCTAAATTATAACTTCTTCCTCAGTTCTTCAATCATGGACTGGTTTGCCTAGTCTAGTTTTATAGGTGGACCATATAATTCTTTTTTTTTTTTTTTTTCAGAACTGGGGATCAAACTCAGGACCTTGCACTTGACAGGCAGGCACTTGTGCCCCTGAGCTATATCCCCAGCTCCTGGACCATATAATTTGTTGTTTTACATTATCAGTGCTTTTTAACATCAGTTAATTCTTTTTATTTCCGAGCAGCTTTGTTGTGTAAATATGCTACAAACTGCTTTTTTTTTTGTCCTGATCATGAACATTGGAGTTGTTTCCAAGCTGAGACTCATGAAAAAGCTGTTAAAACATTCTTCCCCTTCTATCCTTTATTAAAAAGGTCTGGCATTCTCATAGAAATGTTATGACTTGTGTCTAGATGTTCCCCCAAAGCCTCACACAGTTATGGCAGACAGGCTGGGTGGATGGCCTGAATACAATCACTACGAGACAAAAAAAAAAAAAAAAAGCTTGTCCCTTTTCTCTTCTTCCTTGGTGTCCTCTCTCTTTTTCCTGCTTGTTTTTGCTATCTTCTACCACCATGAACTGTTTCTCCTCTGAGATACTCTTCCAAGCCAATCTGCCTTGATGCCAGCTGATTATGGACTGGAACCTCTATAAACTGTGAGCTAAACACTTTCCCTCTTTTAACTTTGGAGACTGGTTATTTTTATCTCAGCAACAAGACAGAATTTGACTCAGATCAGAAAAATACAAGCCTGGAAAGGGTGGGAATGACTTTTAATTTCACCTTATTTTCTGGAAACAAATTCAAGATACAAGGGGTTGGGCAGGTGAGCTCATCTCTCTTGGGTCTCACTTGGAAACAAAACCTAACACTGGTTCTATAGCCACCCTCATCCCAGCAACAGCCCTTCACCTGCTTGGCAGAAGTGGCCCTGAGGCAGTGCCTTATCATCTCTCTTGACTCTGGATTGCTCCTGATAGCCTCCTGCCCTATGATGTACTCATCCCGATGTCATCTGTTCAGATCTAGTGAGCTCCCAGACCTTCCAGCTCCATGGCTTCTAGGGAAATAGCATCTCCTCTAGGCCAGGGGCTAAGTGCTGCCCATCTTGTTTCCACTGTAGTAGTGTACATGGGTGGCAGAGCCCTGATGATGCTGGGATGATGCAGCTGTGGATCAAGTAGAAACAACAGAGCTGGGGCTATGGCGGTAACTCAGCAGCGCAAGTGCCTGCCTAGGCAAGAGCAAGGACCTGGGCTCAATCTCCAGTACCGCATGCTGTACTGGCCCTGTCGAGCTGGCCAAGACTGGGTATGGTGGTGCATGCCTGTGCCAGGAAAATACAGTAAATACCCATCAGAGTAAATGGAGTTGAGGTGAAGCTGCAGAACAAGAGATATTAAAAGTAGATCTTAGGAGCAGGGAGGTAAGATTTTTCAAAAATAGAAAAGCTTCAATGGTGTCTTTAGTATTCACTTCATTTTGTTAAAAGCAGAACTTTATGGATCTTTATAACTCATTAAATACTGGTAAACTCTAAAATTCCACTCTAGTGGCTGCCCTAGACATCACTGTACATACAGAGCTTATTATGGTCTTAGTGCCAGTATTTTATCAGTGTGTGTAACCTGATATGAACCTGACCTGTTCATATTTATGAACAAGTCTCTCTCCCATATTCATAAATGGTGAGTCATTTACTTAATTATACTTAAAGTTACAATTGTTAACTTTCTTTCTTTTTTCTTTTTTTGTGGAACTGGGGATTGATGTCAGGACCTCGCACTTGCCAGGCAGGCACTTGTGCCCCTGAGCTATCTCCCCAGTCCCAACTGTTAACATTTTGTTTCAATGGACACATCTGGAAATCTCAAGTGACATTTACTTTTTTTTGTTCAAAGAATTTCTCAAAAACTTCCTTTAGCCATTCTTTCTTTGGCATGGTATGGGTGGTTTTCTCAAATATATAAGATGTCAGAGATTACAAAATACACTGGTAAGAAATCTACTGCAAATTTTCAGAAATACTTTGATTTCAGAGATGTTACAATGTAAAAAATTTGTTCACTGGTATCTGTGAAATTAACAAATACTGCAATCACATGAGATCAAGATTACAGTAACATCTTCAGATATGTTTAAGAGCAAATCAGAGCTCTTGAAGCTACCATCATTGAAAGTATTTTTCTCTAAATATTGGAATTTTATTTCTAAGCTTACAGGTTTTCACAAACCTTAATATAAAATCATGTTTCAACCCAGAGCTACTTGGTCAGGGTCCAAAGCCCTCTGGAAACAAAACAGCAAACATGTTAGGAGAGGGCACTCAGCTGGTTCACCTTACATTATGCTACATTCCAGGCTAGTGATGGTGAAACTTTTAGAGCTTTCAATGAAACCAAACAGTTCCCAGTGGTACATGTGCCATAGAATTGACACCACTGGCAGGCCATTTGCTACAAAACTCCACCCACAGAGGAAGTGGCATAAGAGTTCCACACAGTGGTGGACTGACAAGATGCAGGATTCTGCTCAAGTTTCCAAACTCATGGCATAAATATTCACCTAGTTTCTCTATGTCAAACTGGAACAGAGTAATGAAAACAGAATGCCACTGAGGGCTTCAGATCACTCACCTGCCTCAAGTGCACAGGACAAGTCACTTGCATGCATGCTCTGAGTAGAGCCCCACAAATGGCTTGCAAAGATACACGGAGTCTCTATGGGATGTGAATGGGTAAGGACAAGGTCCTCAGAACCCTTAGGACATCAGCTCTGTTTGGTGTGAAGATGAGAGTTAGAAAATGGAAAGAAAACACCTAGAAACTTCACCACCTCATGAACCTGGCAAGGCACCTCACCTATGAAAGCTCCTCATGCCTGTTACTATCTCTACATACTTGCTGCAGAATGATAAATCCACATCAAAATGCTATGTTGCTAAAACTTATGTTTGTTAAAAAAGCTGAGATCATGTATACAAAAGCTCAAGTGAAAAGTAGTGGTATTTGGAAAAGAAAACAGTACAGGGGATCAGGATTTCTTTATTATTTTTTTTTTTACAAAATCATGTAAACATCAGCACAGATCTCTCCTTATCATCCCAATTCCAGAATCATGACACATTAACTTTACATTTAACATAAACAAGAGAAATACAATGAGTTACCAGATAAACATATACAATTTTGTTGGGTTGTTTGGGAAGCCTTTTTCCCTTGCACATGAAAGTTCAGTAGATCTGTGTGACATCTGGTGAGCAGGATTTGGTGACAGAGAGCAGTGGATCTGAGCAGTGTATGCTAGCACACATCATACTGGAATGCCTTTTCCCTCCAAAAAGTGAAGAGTTACTATGCCAAGCTATTTCTGAAATGGCTGGAACTTTACCTTCTTGCAAAGGAATGGCCCACATCCATGGGCTTGAGAGAAGCAAGTGTAGTTGCTCTTGTTTTTTATTTTTCTTTAAATAGACATACCAGATCCAAGTTTTCCTTCCATCAGAAAAAAACCAGAAACATGTAGCCACATGGACTAGAGAATAAATGGGTGAATTATGCAGCTGCTTCTTTACCCAATGAAGATTTTTCAAGAATGTGAACCAATCAACTTTTGCTCCAGTACATTCTGCAGTAGAACAGCTTAGATGAATTTTGGTTTCCAGGACAGCATATGCTCAAGAGAAGCACCTGCTAGAGCAGTCACAAAGCTCAGTGATCTCTTCCTTTCAGCTGGTTCTGCCTACCCTGTATGTCACAGCAGCCAGTGAGAACAGAGGCAATTTTCTCAGTGGTGACTGGATGTACACTGCTGATAACTCAAAATGAAGAATTACTGCACAGGTTAAACATCCATCATCTGAAAATCCAAAAACTCAAAATTTCCCAAATTCTGAAACTTATTGAGCATTGACTTGATGCCACAAGTAGGAAATCCCACATATGACGTCAAGTGACAAGCCTTTTGTTAGGATATGAGTATACTAAAAAGATTGTGTAAAGTTACCTTTGGCTATGTGGATAAAGCATATAAACATAAATGAACTTTCTGTCCAGACTTGGGTCATACTCCCAAGAGATCTCATTATAAATAGGCAAAAAAAAAAAAAAAAAAAAAATCTGAAGTCCAGGCCAGGCGTGGTGGTGCACGTCTATAATCCCAGCACTCAGGAGGCTGAGGCAGGAGGATCGGTGCGAGTTCGAGACCAGCCTGGGCTACAAAAGTGAGCTCAAGGCCAGCCTCAACTGCATAATGAGACCCTGTCTCAAAAAGACAAAAAAAAAAAAAAAAAAAAAAAAAAAAAAAAAAAAAAAAAAAAAAAAAAAAAAAAAAAAAAAAAAAAAAAAAAAAAAAATCTGAAGTCCAAAAATCTCACCCCAAATATTTCAGATAAGGGATACTTAACCTATACTAGGAACTTGGTAAGGAATGAGGAAGTCAGGGTCTTTGCTCTATTGATTCCTACTGATTCCAGATGCTTTCACAATGAGATCCTGGAAATCAAATTGGCATTATGTCCTGGATATTCTCTAGGCATCTCTTAGTTCCCTGAAAAAGTGGGCCAGAATACCTGGAGCAGGCTACTGTGTTCTCCCCAGTGGATGGCCTGCCCTATTATTGCAGGATATAGAGTACTTCTTTTTCTACTTTTACTTAGCCCAACTCACTCTACAGAGCCTCTTTTCCTATCTTTAATAAAGTTTTGCTACCATTCAAAAAGAAAAAGAAAAAATAACACGGAGTAAACAGCATAGTAGCTAATACAGAGTAGATGTCATATAAATGCTCCTGGGTCAATGATATTTTTGAAATTTACTGAACACCAATTCTATGCTAGACTCTGTGTTTGCTGTTTTATATTTTATTTCCTAGTAGGTGTTATTAGTCTGCCTTTTAGCTATTTAAGTCAAAGATTCACTTTATTTAAAGTTAAAATATTAGCTGTGATCTGCCTGATTTAGAAACCTCATGTCCTTTGTATTACTCAACATTGCTCTTTCTCTGTTATTTTACTTCCCAGGGAGCCAGACAGAAGCTAAAAATAGGCTTCATTAAAAAACTAACATTGGTAGCTAGGGATGGTGACAAACACCTGTCCTCATAGCAGGGAGGCCGAGACAGGAGGATCGTAAGCTGGAGGTTAGTATAGGAAACCTTGTGAGATCTTATGTCAAAATGAAAAGGTCTCGGGTATTGCTCAGTGATAGAGGTGCTTGTTGAGTAGGTGCTGAGGTCCTGGGCTCAATCCTCAGTATCACAAAACAAAAACAAAATAATAAAAAAATCTACATTTCTAACTTTGGCAGATTAATGAACCAAAAAAAAAAAAAAATCTAAGATTTCTGAACTTGGTAGATTAGTAAGGAGTAAACAATATGAAGTAACATAATAAGCCCTACATAGAAGAGAGCAAGAAAGTGCTATCAAATACCTCATGATATGAATTCTAATTATTATCATTATAATTATGTTGTAGAGGGCTGTTAGGAGAAAGTAAGAGCATTCTCCCCATTAGCCTCCCTTCTCAAGAACTGGACAAAAGCACTCTTCACGTTCCATGTGATTAAGCTGTCCAATGCTAAGACACACTGGGACAAAGAGCTAGCAAGAGTCTCCACTGCAAAGGCAGCTGGTAGATGTCACAGCCTGAGGAGCTGGGGTTCAGCTTCTAGGCCCAGCTACAGGGGAATGGGTTGGATCTAGTCTGGATGTATGGTTTCTCTACATAGTAATCAGCTGACCCTGCTCAGGAAACACTGTTCACTTAGTCTTGGGATTGCCCAGCAGAGCGAAGTACAGGGTGGAGAAAAGAAATGAGTATTACCAGGCAAGAGATTTTAGTAACATCAGTAACAAAGCCAGACTCCTCTGAATATGGGAGATGATTAAAATCTTAGCTACTGTGGGAAGAACTGCCAATGTCAAGTGGCTGCCTTCAGGTGCCAAATCCCATTATCTTTTGAATTCATATACAAACACCAAGGGTTACAGCCATCGGCCTGGGGCCTGTTTTCTTCCTGTCAATGCTGCAGGATCTGACCTCCACTGGCTTTTCTTGACAGCTGATTATGAACAAGAATTTCAAAAACTGTGGCTTTGGACTATTCTGGAAATCTAAATAAGTGCTTTGATATTTGACTTTGATGCTCAGTTTAACCTTCCAGAAACATTACTATGTATATTTGTTGTCAGTTTTAAATGAATGTAAGTGTGAACAATACATTTTAAAGAGCTCTAATAAAGTCTAAACCTATTCATTTTCCCCAAGCCCAGTTTTATTTAGACTTCATAAGCTCCCACATAGACACTCTTAAAGAGCAAATACTTATATATGTACGTAAAGAATAGGTAATATGAGAGCTTCTGAGAATTTATTAATGAAGATTTATTTTAAAAAACCTTTCTTTGGTACTGGGAATCAAACTCAGGACCTCATGTTTGCTAGGCAGGCATGTGATGTGGCCATGAGCTATATCCCCAGCTCAATGTCCATAAAAATTCATGAGGGGAAATAGGATAGATGAAATCATTACAGATGAAGTGGTGTTACACAGTAACTTCTGGAAATCAATTTGTCTTAAATAAATAAAAACTATTTTAACCTAGGATATTTGTATTATATAACCATCCCAAACCCCCAGTTCTTAGCTTTTAAAATTCAAAAATTCAAACATGAAACCTAAATTGGAAAGGGAGTTGAAAGGCTCACAGGGAGACTTGATGCAAACCCCACAACGGAGACACCTGATTTCAGCTTCTTCCTGGGCTCACTGGCATTTGCTAATAACTGCAGAAACAATTAGTACAATATACAGGCATGAAGAAACATCTGGTAGCTGAGCACCTTTTATGAGGTTTCATAAGAAAGCTGATGGGCAAAAGAAAAAACAAAACAAAACACCAAAAACTGAAAGAAAATGGGAAGCACATAAATAAATCTAATATGTCACGATGGAAGTGGCCCAGATTTACAAACTGACCATTGCATATGTATAGATGGGATTGCATCTTTAACTGCAAATATGGATTATATTCACATTGATATTAATTTAATTGAGTCCATACACTAGACCTGATTATTTAAACACGATGTCTAGGAGCAGTGGGAGGAGCTTAAGTTACTCAGCCCCTCAGGTCCCTGTCCTCTGTCCTGTCTGGTCCGCAGTTTCTGCATAGGACTCAACAGCGTGGTATATGAAAGGGTAAAGCTTGACATCTGGCCCAGGGGTGGAACAGTTTCTGCATTCTTCATTGTAGTATCGTAGCAGTAGCTTATATACTTCTCCTAGGGAAGAAAAGGCCAGAACAATTTGTACACTATGATATGTAGATAGGAAAAAACTTCAGTTCTATCTTAATCAGAGCATATGCTCAGATTTGGCTTCTGTAACTGCAGATGATTCTGTACACCTAGAAAGACACCTTTTTAGACACCTAGAAAGCTTTCCTGGAATCCACGTAAGGAAGCTGCATAACTCACAACACAGCAGGCTACACATAGGATACATCATCTGAACGTTTTTGCAGTGCTAGGGATTGAACCTAGGTCCTTGCACATGATAAGCAAGTGCTATACCACTAAGCTGTATCCCCAGCTGTCAACCGTGCTATCTTAGGAGTACATGGAAACCCTATTAGCACAGCTCCTGAGGCAGTGATCATGCTGCACAAGCACTGTGCATGTCTGTCTGATAAATATGTCCTTAGCCTGGAGTAGGTTGCAATTATTTTTTGTTTCTCCTTTTTGATGTGGGTGATCAAATCTCTGGTCTTATGCATATTAAGCATGCACTCTACCAGTGAACTATGCCCCAGTCTCTCTGTTGTTTCTACACAGAGAGAAGTAAAAAAACATAGTAACTCTAGCTTCCTGGTCTTATTCTCAGTGACTGATACTCAAGTCATGGATGAAACACTGGCAGACAAACAGACTGCAAATGCTGCCCCTCCATGTCACTTCTTTATTCTTTCTAAGCTACTGCAATCCATCCACATTCAGCAAGTGCTTCTCCCACAAGTGGGCCATCCATCTAGATTTCCAGTTTCAGGACTGCTTCTTACTTACCAACAGTCAGTTTCCTCTCCGTGAGGAAAGTGTGCATGCTGTAAATGTCTCGCATCAATTCTGAGTCCCCGAAGGTAAAATAAGCCACATCTCGCTCAGCTGCAGCAGCTGCCAGGATCTGTATTAAGGCTGTAGTGAAAAGATACAGCTGTATGATAACGCTGCCTATCAAGGCACCTTCAGCTCTTCTAGCTAAGTTAGAGCTGGCATGCCATTACTCTATCCAGATTAAAGGCTTATAAACCAAATATACATGTTATTAGATAGGGTGAATACAAGATGGGCATAAATCATCTAGTTGTGTGACTTTTCAGATATGCTTCTGAGAATATTATGAAGCTACGACATGCTCATCCAGACACCTTACAGACCATAAAGGCAAGTGCATCTGAAGCAGCAAACCAAGTCACTAAAGTGGTGGTATTTATATTCACTTGTATTAATCTAGACATTGAATTTTTGAGTTTGCTTAGTTAATACTGTAGTTTGTCTTATTACACAGTCACTGGTCTTTGTATCACAGGCACATTTGGGAGGTTCTAATGCTTCCATTAACCCCTGATGCACATTCCCAAACAGGGTTATTGAGCATGCCTATACCCCCACTCCAATGTAGCCCCCTACCCCTGCAGCCTGCAGTCCGCAGTCCCTGTTACTGAAGAGACCAAACCCAACTCTGCAATATTGGAAGAGAGAAGCAACTGAGAACTACTGGTTCTGGGAGTCAAAGCTACAAACCATTATATTAAAAAATGATTCAAAAAATCAAGTTCCCTTATAATCCTAATATTCAATAGGTTAATATATTTTAAATAACAACTAACTTGAACATAGTTGCAATAAAGTCCTCCTTAGAGTTATATATCTTTTACTCCATAAAAGGAGAAGTGGGAATCAAATTAAAATATTATGGAAGATATCTATAGTTTTATGTTTTTGATAGCAAGCAAATATTTATTCTACATATTAAAAAAATAAAAATTGTAAGAATGGAATTGGTCATGATGTACACATTTATAATCTTATCACTCCATGAAGCAGAGGAAGGGGGACTACAAGTCTGAGCTCAGGCTGGACAACTTACTAACACATTATCTCAAAATAAAAAATGGGCAGGTAGCTCAGTGAGATAAGACATTGACTCTGACCTAAGTACTGCAAGCAACCGCAAAAGGAAGAGGAGTGGATACAAACCTGCAAGTAAAAGCAAACTAAAAAACGAAGAGCCTTATTTAGCTCAAATGAATAACATAAGTATATTAAGGGGGAACAAAAAAAAAAAAAAAAAAAAAAAAAAAAAAAAAAAAAAAAAAAAAAAAAAAAAAAAAAGCAAGAAATAATCTAAGTAACTCATGAGCACAGTATCTGGCTATCCTTAGTCTTTGGCGAGGAGGAGAAAATTATGAATTCCTAACTCTTTTTTCCTAGGCTTGCTTATCATGCAGGAGAAATAAAGCAATTCTGAAATTCTCAGTGTAGTGAAGGACTGATGGCTGAATAAACATGCAGATGTTGCTGGGGGCTGAGGTTCTTGCTACAGATGTCTCTTGCCAGAATAGAATGGGTAGATGGAAATGGAGAGCTGGGGAATGTGCCTGTGATGTCTAAATAATTTGTATTTGCATGTATGTTCACACACACTTCTTAGCTCTGCCAGCTAAAGGGCCAAAAGGCCAAGACTCCTGTGACAATGAGCACACTTAGTGTCCAGATCTTGGTCTTTATCATCATTCCCCCTAAAAAGAAAACATACCTTGGAGAAGTGACAAGTCCATGGCTGAAACAAGAAAGGTGCAAGATGAACTAGAACTTTGGTGTATCAGAAAGTAAGGAAGTGCTGAAAAAATGATCAGAAAAACTGACAGGAAGTTATCACAACAAAATGGAGGCCAGCTTGAAGGAGCACCCAAATCTGGACAAGCTAGGCACTGAAACACTAAGTACAATAATGAATTACAAACTCTTGGAAAAACACACATTGTAGAGTCTATGCTGATCAACAGGTAGAAGAATACATAAAAAGAGGTCAGGAGGGAGGGTTCTTGTTCACAGGAAGAGCAGAGACTAACTGAAAGCTAGAGAGAGGGCTGCAGGAATCATGAATAGATGGTAAACATGCAGGAAACTGCTTTACGATGTCCTGTATATTATTTACTAGGGAGAAGGAAATGAGAGTTCTGCACTGTGGAGAAACCAGGCTTCCTATGTGATCCCAGAGCAGCTTCCAATGTTTCTGATACCATCCAGTGTCTGGGACAGCATCATGGATATGGCTGCTGACCAATAGTGCTAGGCCCCTCCCTCAGCATGAGGAAGGAGTAAATCAAATACACTAATGCCACAGAGGATCAAGGCCATGGAAACACTCCCCATTCAAAGGATGGCATGGCACTAAAATGCTCTGTGTGACACTGGACCCTGTTCTGGAAGAACAGGCTATAAAAGCTATCTTTAAAAAAACTTTTACTTATTTATTTGGTACAGGGTCTCATGACGCAGCTCAGACTAGGAGTGATCCTTCTATCTCAACTTCCCCAGTGCTGGGATTACAGGTGTGTACCACCATGTCTGGTTTTGGTGTCTGGCACAGCATGTCCAGGGTTCCAGGACCAGCAAGGCATGTGGTACTAGGGATCCAACATAGGTCCTTGTGTTTGCCAGGCAGGTACTTAAAACTACTGAGCTATCTCCTTAGCCCCAAGTTGTTTTTGTTAGAGTCTCACTACTTTAGCTTAGGCTAGGGATTACAGGCCTGTGCTAATCCATGCACTGCCCCTGTCACAGGCTCAGCAGGCCTAGGGGTGGGGCTGGAGTGGCATGCAATACCAGAGATTGAACCCCTGGTCCCTGCACTTGTCTAAGAAGGTGCTTAGTCAGCTGAGCTATCTTCACTTGCTCTTTAAGTTATTTTTAAGTGAATATACAGAAGGAAAACTTTTAATGTAAATTAATAAAATTAGGTATAATTGAGATTTGGAGCATATTATAGTACCTGCAAGATTGCAAAATATTATCAAAGTATGTCCTGATTGCAAAAGTAGTATTTATTATCTATAATCTGGAAGGGACTATGACTAGGTCTCATTAATCTCAGTGTTAAAATTAATTAATTTAATTAAAACTGTTCAACCAAGTTATACATACATGAAAGCTTCAGTACACCCATTTAAAAAGGTTCCTAATTAACCTACACTACATGTAAAAATGGAAAGTAATGAATTACCATCTTCTAGCAAGAGGTACCATATCTTACCTTTAAGAAAGAAAAACTCCTTTGATTTCTCATTATACTACTGGTCATTTGCCATTTAAAAATTAAAAAAAAAAAAAAAAAAGCAAAACACATTAATAAACTTCAAAATTATCTCCTTATAGAATTTACCCTAAAAACGTTCCAAAGCCCATTCTACACTGTATGTAGAAAGTTTGGCATTAAACATGACAGTACAAAAAGAAAAAAAAAAAGAAAAAAAAAAAAAGGTCAGATCCTATTAATACTGAGAATAAAAACTAACTTACACTATGTTTCCCTCAGCCCCTTCATTTTTGCAGTTCTGGGGACTAAGCCCAGTACAGTGTGTATGCCTGGCAAGCATTGGCCACTGAGATAGGTGTCCAACCCTGCTTCACACCCATTTCTGTCTGCGGCACGCTGTTTCATGAGCAGGAGGACCAGGAGCTGAGTAACACACTGGGTCCCCACCTTCTGTTAGCTGGCTTTAGCCAGGCATTGGATAATTTTGGGTTTATTTTGCTCAGCTACCCAATGCAGATGGTGAATCAGATCATCCCTAAACACTCTTTCAAAGTACAGAATTCCATAATTAGTGTTCTAATTTCTCTTCCTGCGTTAGATTTAGACTATGAATACACAAATGAGATTTCCAGGAAGATAAATTAATCTTGATCCTAGTTACTGACAAAAAGCTCATTTAAACAGCACTATCTGCAAACCTCAGTGAAACATGGCCAATGTTTGCAAGACCAGAGATACCTCTCACAATTTAAGTGTGCTCTTTTGCATCAACAGTTAGATGAAAATAAATCACAGATCTAATCATGTGTATGGACTGATTCCAAGTCTGATATAAAAGCACTGAATTTTAACTTCGAGCACAAGTAGGTGCCAAGATAATCACTTAAATTAACCTGCAGGGAGATAGGTTTTAATTTTCTTTTTGGCATCAATGTTAAACTGAAAATGCAAATAAATATGAATAACAACTTCAAAAAACGATTTATAGCATCCTTCTGCAACAAATGAACTCAGCAAAAACTGGGCAAATGATAGCCACTGTGCCATAAGAGCGGTCTGTGCCATTAGCAAGTAATATCAATAACACCTGCTAACTCCAACCTCTTATAGCCTAGGCACCTGTCCTAGCACCTTCATCAGCGCTGACTCACAACTCACTATGATGAAATTATTTAATCCTCACAGAGACTAGGGTAATTAGGAACATTATTTCAATCTTGAAGATAAGGATACTCACACCAGAAGGCTCAATGATTTGTGCAAGGTCTCCCAGGCAAGATGTGGTGGAACAGAGGTTTGACCCTTGCAATCCAACTCACAAACTTTTGTCCACTCTGCTCCTGCTGCCTGCTACATGTTGCTCACAGCCAAAGAGGCCTTGTTATGTGCAAGCACCAGAATCTCTTCACATCGTTTACAGTTTCATTTAAATACATGCTGGCAAGGAAGCTCAATAGGTGCAGACAGGAAAGCATGACTTGTGCTCTTCCAGTGAGTCCAAGGCCCTTTGTGGACTTGGCTGCCTTATAAGCCAAGGCCTTGCCCTCAGTCATGCAGTGTTCTTGTCATAAGACCGTTCTTTCAGGCCAACTTTTCTCCTCTAGTTGCTTTTTTCTTGGACTACTGCTCTTTTCTTGTTTTTCTTGAGACAAGGTCTCACGATATAGTTTAGGCTGCCCTTGAACTCATTACGTAGCCTACGTTGGCTTTGAACTTGTGGAACTCCTCCTGTCTCACTCTCCTGACTGCTAGGATTACAGGCATGCACTACCACACCTGGCTACTGTTTTCAATCTTAAATTGCTCCACCCCTTCTGGTAAGGCTATTACTGAAGGCTTAATCTTTGCCTTTCCTGCCTACTTCAGATACATACTCTTTAATTTGATTACCACCTTTAGAATGGTGCCTCCAACAGACCCAGATCTAAAATACATAAAATTACAAAAAGTACAGGCAATGGCTTCAATCCTGCATTGAATTTTCACATGGTACTTGGTATGTACATGTAACAAACAGCTAGTTACTCATCTCTCCATCCCTTGGTTGGTTCACTTACCAATAAAGAGAACAAAGCCTTCCTAGCAGAGTGTTCTGTGCCTATACAGGTAAGGAATATACTCTGTGGTACAATTCCTAGAACATGGAATATACTCATCCAACATGTTCTCAACTAATAATGACAGCACAGAATAATAATAATGAATATACAGTGTCTCTTCAAGGGTGAAGTTTGTCAGTTCTGATATTAGCTATGTCTCTTTGGCCAAGATTTGTTAGCCTGTCTAAAACCTTGGGGGTTGGGGAGATGGTTCAGTAGTCTAAGCGCCTGCCTGGCAAATGCAAGCATCCAGGTGCGATCCTCAGTACCTGGGCACGCTGTGCTAGTGAAACTCAGCATGTTGGTGCAGGCCTATAATCCCATTGCTGGGGAGGCTAAGACAGGAGGATCACTACAAGTCTGAGCTGGGTAGCAAGATCCTGTAGCTAGCAAACAAACAAACAAACAAATAAGGATAGGTAGGTAGATAGATGATAAATTAAAAAATTAAATGAAAACCTTGGTTGCACACTCTTACAAATGGAGCTATATAGGGACATAGCTCAGTGGCTTACGCATCTGCCTGGCAAGAGCAAGGTCCTGTGTTCAATCCCTGTCAACAAACAAACAAACAAACAAACAAAACGGGGCTACAAACTGAAGGGTAACTACACACAAAAAAAGAAAACAGTGGGCTTTACCCTGGTTAATAAGTCCTAGACAAAATACAAACATCTCAAAGCCATTTT
Source organism: Myocastor coypus (assembly GCA_004027025.1). NCBI lineage: Eukaryota > Metazoa > Chordata > Mammalia > Rodentia > Myocastoridae > Myocastor > Myocastor coypus. The sequence goes on along the minus strand of PVJA010002278.1, from coordinate 20,392 downwards.
CTATTTATTTTTTCTTGTTTCAGAACCTTTGTTTGTTTATTCACTCATTTTTATGGCCGGCTCAGCCCGCACCCCCGCCAGGGCAGGGCTGGCGCAGCATGTGGTGCCAGGGATCGAACCGCGGTCCCTGAAGCCGCCCAAGCTTTCCCAAGCAGGTGCTTTAGACCACTGAGCCATCCCGCCGGGCCCCATCAAAGCCATTTTCCATACTCATTAACTTAGCCTCATCTCTTAGGTGCCAATAGTATAAATATTTTAGCAGATTCCTGGCTGCATTCACACACACACCCACACCCACACCCACACCCACACCCACACACACACACACACACACGAAGCACTAGTCCCAGGATAAAATCATCCTTGTCATCAACTCCACTCTTTCTTAGCAACATGGGCCGATAACCTCTCTCTGCATAGAAGGAAGGATAAGCTATAGTCCCTTTTTTTTTTTTTTTTTTTTTTTTCTTCAAATAAAAGAGTTTGAACATGGAAACTCTCAGGTTTATGATGTGGTTACATCCTGACAAACACGTATTTCCAAATATTAGTGTAACAATGCACCTACCCAGTTAACCTAGCAAACATCCTAACTTAGCAGCACAGTACACTGGAAAATTGATTGTTTTCTCTCCTCAACATGGTCCTGAATGGAGCTGCTAGTTTCTGCCACTGTTCAGCATATTGGGGGAATACTGTATTGCACAGCACTAATGTAGGATAAAATAAAAAATATGAAGTTTTGTTTCTGTGGAATGCTTTTCCAATACTACAGAATCATTGTGTCAGGGGTGGTGGTCCATGCCTGTAATACCAGCACTTGGGAGGCTGAGGAAGAATCATGAGAGGTCAGTCTGGACTACATAGAGAGACCCTGTCTCAACAAACAAAAACAAGCACGCAAGAACATTGCAAGCCAAGTGGAATAATTTCAGCTACTTAGGAGGCTGCTGCAGAAGAATATCAAGCTCATGGACAGCCCACAGAACTTACAGAGATTCCATCTGAAAATTAAAAAAGAAAAAAGAAAAAAAAAAAACCTGAAACAACAACAACAAAAAACAAACAAGGTCTGAAATAGCTCAATGATTTGGCCTAGGCCAAATCTCTAGGTTCAATATCCCAACTGTCACAAATACAATATCCTACTCTGGAACTATGTGTAATTAGAAGCCCATGGTGAACTTTTCCTTCCATGGGAATATTCCTAAAACATCTTTCCATGGAAACAGATATATCTGTATAATTGCTTTTAATAGCTCTGTCATATCTTACTATATAGACACATCTCTTTTTAAAAATCAGTTTTAGGAACCAACCCTTTATACCACGGGTCATTATAATAACTGCTACTGATGTGTTAATATCATTCAAATGAGTGAAAGGGAAAGGCATCCTCGATGAGTTATTCCTAAATTTAAACCTAATAAATGAGAAAATGAACCACATAGTGGAAATCTTTAAACACTACACCTGATAGGCACCAGAGCAAGCACAGTTACAATCTGAAAGGCTTTTAAGCTACAAAGAACAGAAAGAAATGAACACATTTATAAAGCTTTCCAAATTGTCCAGTAAAAAGACCAAGGTTTACGGCAGACCTGGATTGATGACATGAATCTAGTCATTCATTTTACTTAAGACAAAAACAACAAAAAAAGTGTTTGCCATAAGATCAATAAGCCCAGAGTGAAAAACATGTCTCCTGGAATAAACTCAGGATGGTAAAGAGTTCCATGAAATAAAAAACCCAACAGTCTTTCTTTCTTTTCTGGACTTCTTTTTTTTTTTTTTTTCTTTCTTTCTTTTCTGGACTTCTAAGCACTGGAAAAAAAAAATATATGCAGTTTTTTATTTTGCAATGAAAGAAAATATGTGCAAATATCTTCAGGATGAGGGGATATGAAGATGTGATTTCTAAGCATGCCACAAAAATGCACACAACATAAGAAACTTAAGTGTGGCAAAACCTCCAAGAGCTGAAATAAATGAAAAAGAAAATTAGAAAAACACCTATAACTTAAGGCCATTAAACAATTAGCATTTCTTAACATACAGTTATATTGGCTATTAAAAAATCAACTGCTCCCAAGAGGTAAGTGGGAAGAAGGCATCAAAAAGCAACTCACACAATAAAATTGTCCAACAAAACACAGGAAAATTCTCAACTCTCAAGAGAAGTTGAAAAGACTGACAAGTTGTCTTTGTGAGGTTGTTCAGGCAAGGAAGACAATACAAAGTGACACGGCCTTCCAGGAGCAATTTGCACTGTCAAAATGTGAATCAAAGATGCTAACAACTTCTAATAATTGTAGGGAGATAGCTTATATATAAAATTACATATTGCTTATAATATAAGATAAAGGAAACAACTACCCCTGAACGGATACTATGATATATATATATATATATATATATATACATACATATATATATATATATATATATATATATATGTTGTAAGCCATTAACATGCTGACAGTTTAAAGGCTGATAAAAAATATGGTGTTTAAATTTAAAAAATTTATTACAAAGACACATTAACATTAATCCTCAAATTTCTCCTTGCTTATGCCATTATTCTTGCCACTTTCTCAAGCAGGTCTGGAATCACCTTTAGTGTGCTGTGGCTGCCTTAATGTCTTGAATCAATTAAAAATATTTCCCTTCTGTGGTCATTCTGACTTTCTGGAAGAGCCAGAAGTTGCACAGAGCCAAATCTGGTGAAGGCTGGATGAGGATATACTGTAATGTTTTCATTTGACAGAAATTATAAATATTCTGAATCAAATCAGGACATCAAGGCAGATAGGACAGTACACTAAAGACACAAAGAGGACTTCCAGAAGTGTTCCAGAAAGTAGCAAGAATGATAAGGTAAGTGTGTTTGAAATGAGGGGGAGCATTTTGAAGGAGATTAATCGTGATGCATCTTTTACTGTAAAACACACACATGTACAGCAGTAACCATATTTTTTTATTATACTGGTCACATCTACACTTAAAATTGAAAGCCATTCAAGAGAATGCAAGGTTTACCCAGTAGTTACACACACTGTTACAGAGATGTCCAAAAGGATGGACTCCAAAATATCAATAGCAAATTCTGGTGATTTTTACATACTTACAGTATTTCTCTAGATAATCAAAAGAAATAACTGTGTCATTTTTATAAAAAAACAGTTGGGATGAGGGCAGTTATATTATCATCAACTCAACTGTTCTATTCCCTAGGAGGCAGACTTTATCCTACTTACTTTGGGCATCAAAGCCACGCCTGCTTTCATTGTTTTACTGTTACTTTGATAAAAGTAACATTCACCTGGGCTTTGTCCCAGGTTCTTGGCAGCAGCTTTAAAAAACCGGGGAACCTCCTAAGCAGCTCTAGAGTCTTTCTTATGCTAATGAGGTAATGGGAGAGCCCAGTCTCCAGGGTGACCAAGTTTAATCACATGGTCAATGATATAATCAATCATGCCCATGTAATCAAACTCCAGTAAAACTACTGAACTTAATTAAAGGTTGGTGCAGCTCCTGGTTGAACCAAGACGTGTGGGGGCCAAGGGAAGGCTGTTAAAGCTCTGCATCCCCTTTAACCCAAAGCCCGTGTGTATCCTTCACCTTAAAATGGCTATTGTAAGTACAGGGCTTAAGAGTTCTGCATCACTCTAGTCTTACCAAACCTGAGGGCCCAGGCTCCACAGATATAGGGTCACAGTCTAAAATGTGGGTTCTGTTCCTAAACTATGTGTTTGGCCCTAACTCCAGGTCAGAACTGCACTGCACACAGCCTGTTGGTGTTGGGTTAGTTGGACTAAAGTGAAAAGTGAACAATCCTAAGAAATGATACCTTTAAAAGCGGAGCAAATGTCATAATCTGGTAATGGGCCACTAGCTTTGTTAGTCAGGTTTTGTGATTTTTTTTCTGCCATGTACAGTGAGAAAGAAGAAACGGTTCCTTGGCACCCCTACATCTCCTTATTTGGGCTACAGAGGCAACTCTTACCATCTCCACTGCAGTCACGGTGCTCTTCAGCACTTGTTCTTGCTGGCCTGACTGTACTCATCAAGGCAGGGCCATGTCTCATTTACTTTTGGATTCTAAGTGCCAACAATAGTGGCCAGAACATGCCAGACAGCCCATCAGTTTAGTGAAGGAGAGTCACAACATAGCTCTACCAATAAAAATGCTTGGGGCCCGGCGTGATGGCTCAGTAGTCTAAAGCGCCTGCTTTAGGAAGCTTGGGTGGATTCAGGGACTGTGGTTTGATCCCCGGCACCACGTGCTGCACCAGCCCTGCCCTCAGGGCGGGCTAAGCCAGCCATAAAAATGAGTGAATAAACAAACAAAGGTTCTGAAACAAGAAAAAAAAAATAAAAAAAATAAAAAATTCTTTAAAAAAAGAAATCCTTACAAGCAAAGGAAAATATTTGGAGTGGGTGGTTTGGTTTGAAACTCCGAAGTCTGTTTGGACTATCCCTCCTGAACTTTCTATATTCAATTAAATCCTGTGTCTGATGGATCAAAGAGATAAAATTCTGCACAAAATCGTAAATGAGCCTAAGAATTCCTTCAAACAAACAAACAAACAAATAAACAAACAAAGATGGTATCAAATAGTCTTTCTTTCTTAGGCTTTTCTAGTCTCTAATGACAGAACATTAGAAAGGTGGCTTGAAGGACTAGCTTCTTTCCTGGTCAGCATGTTATCATTCTGTACAACTCACCTTTTAATCTAGCATCACCCCCAAAGGCACCACAGCCCCAGTTTCCTGTGGCCACTGCAGAGAGGCTCTCTGAAGGAATGCCAGGGCGGAGAAATCCACAGTAAGCCTGCAGGATGAAAGACACAGTATACATGAGTGACCGGATAGTAACAGTGCTTCTAACAGATGCCTCCAGATCAGCTTCCATTATCCAGCATCTGTCTGTTCCCTCTCATTTATCTTACCTTCATAGGGCCAAAGTAGAGTGGAAAACAAAGAGAAGAAATGCCTGGGATTATTTAAGGAGAATAAAAGTGACAGATTCTGCTATTTACATTGGTATTAAAGTGATCAAATGCCTTAAATAAATACAGGTCTCAAGTTTCTTTTTCCAATTCAAATAGAAAGGGGATTGCCAAAGACATTTCAAGAACTGGTAAGATCCCTAGATCCCTAGATCCCTATGATACAGCATAAAACTACCAGGAAAGGCACTTAATCCACAGCTTTCTTTGAAGGCATCTTGATTCCCATCATCAGAGTAGAGTTAACTCTCACGCCACCCAGCGCTGTCTCCCTAAGACACTGGGACTGGTTGTATGTGTGCTTCCTGCCACTAGAATGCACACAAAGAGCAAGCAACTGTCTCTCAAAAGGATTCCTATGCCTAAGTATGAAATCATCTTTATTTGAAATGTCCCCTAGTCTGACAGTTCTCTAGTTTTATAGTTCTGTCTTAAACTAGAATATTTAAAAATCTGCCAGTAACCTGAGGAAGGTACATTCTGCCCTGAGGATGCAGGCTACCAATTAATTAAACAAACAGTTCTCTGTACCTGAAGATATGTTTAAGGCTCTACAATTTCTCATTTTCAATTTTTTGTTGTCAACTTAGTGGTCTCTCTGCTTCTAAAGGCTTCTTAAGCTATTACTATATTAGAAATTTAATATAATAGCAGAGTAAAGCTTCCCTAGTTCTCTCAGGTACCATACAAAGCCCAAAATACAACTTATGTATTTAAATAAAATTAAAAGAATGATCACTGACAGATGTTTCCATACAAAAACCAAGGATAAAGATGCTTCTGTGAAACTCACACATAAATATAGTAAATTGCTCTCGGAAGTTTCTGCAAGAGTATAAAAATTTATTTTACACACCGTCTGGATGGATTAACAAGGCTGTTTCTTCTACTCCTCCTGGGCTGTAAATTCTGACAGATACTAAGAGTTGGTGCCACATCATTATTCTATGCTATGATACACAGCTGACAGGGAACTCTCAAACACCTGCATAATCAGATGCATAGAACTCCTGAAAAAATCTTTTGAAAGTTCCAGTTTGGGGGCAGGGGCAGGTTCCTGGTCAAAAAAGAACTGGAGGGCAAACAAACCCTTTGTCAGGACAAATATAATTTTGCCATTCTGTTGCTGTCAATATTTTAGCTGCCTGTGTGGACAGGCATCTTAGTTTTCTAATGTCTTCACTTTATACTACAGTATCAGAATAGTCTTGAGTTCTTCCTCACTAATGTCTCTAAAAAATCAGGCTGTTTCATTGAGCAAAAGTTAGTTTAATGATGTATTGGAAATATTTAAATTATCAGAAGAAAAGTATTACGGAAGGTACTGATGAATTTCCTTGAAAAATGTCCTTAACAAAAACAAGCCATGAGGACCAATGAGATGGTTCAGTGGTTTAAAGTGCCTGCTTAGGCAACTACAGGTATCACCGGTTTGATCCCCACATCACATGGTTATGGATGGTTAAATACCTTACATAAAATAGTGTAGTATTTTCATATAACCTATGGATATTCTATCACTAGATTACTTGTAAAGTGTTATGCTGATAGTTGCTATACTGTATTATCTCAGGACTAATGACAGAAAAATCTATATACGTTCAATAAAGATAAAATTTTTTTGAGCACCGCTGATGTGCAGTTGACTGACTCTGCAAAGGCAGAACCCAAAGATATGGAGGGTAGACTGTGTAAGTAAGCTGTGCCTAATTCTCTTTAGAGGGTCAGCCCAGGCATTCCCTTTTTCCAGGAAGAAGAGAGATCTCTTAAAAGTTGGAGGCCAGGGCAGAACCATAAATCAAAGACTCTTTTACAGCAGAAATTGAGTTCCTTCATAAGAAATGAAGAAGGGAAAAAAGATAGTGACCTTAAAAGTGTCCTGAGTCCCTCAGGAAATGGTATTGGAAGTTCTCAGAAGCTTCACATACATATTTTCCCCCTGAAAATGTGCTGGAAACAATCAGAGAAAAAACAGGCTACATCCTGACCTTATGCAAATTTTACTAAAGAACACAGCTACATACAACTTTTCATAGCTGATTTCTTTCTTCCTTTGCAGAGCTTTTTGCCAGTTTTACAAGGCAGGAGTCATAAATCTTTCCAAAGCCAAAGATAATTCTCCTCTAGAATGTCACCTGGCTGATCTTTCACAGGATTAAACACAGCTTCATAGCACCAATAAGACTGATTCCTTCCTATTATACACCAAGTCTACCCACAGGTAACAATGCATGTGGGTCCAATAGAAGCCTGGAGACAGCCCTCTTCCAGGGGTATAAAGCACTCTGTGGGACTGCCCTTTCACTTACTATCTGGTTAGTAATACTTGAAGTAGCAAACAGGCCCTTATAGCTCAGAAAGCCATGCTCACTTCTGATGCTGAAATGTGGCCTCATGCTTTGTTGATTCACTCAGAAAAATATAGTTTTTTGATTTCTATTTTTTTCAGGCATGCAAAAAAATTACATTAAGACTAATGTTTAAGCTGGGCGTGGTGGCGCATGCCTGTAATCCCAGCACTCGGGAGGCTGAGGCAGGAGGATCGGTGCGAGTTCGAGACCAGCCTGGGCTACAAAAGTGAGCTCAAGGCCAGCCTGAATGGCACAGCGAGACCCTGTTTCAAAAAACAAAACAAAACAAAACAAAAAAGACTAATGTTTAATTCAGACTTCTGCTTTAGACTTAAAATTACAAAACACAACTACATAAAAAGCTAACTCTTCTTCAAAATTGTGCTGTTTTATGTAGAATTCCTGTTGCATTACTAAAATTCACAACTTTTTAAGTAGACAAATGTAACTAATAAGGAATGGAATGTTTTACTGTAGAAAGTCTAGTTATTTGGATTAATTTTTCATTAAGTTGTCAATGATATTTAACAAAATCATGTTACTTTCTTTTTTTAAAAAGTTAGAAAAATATTCTTTGCTGAAAGAGTAGTGTTTTGGGAACACAACAGTAAGTGAAAGAACACACACTTCCCCATGTGCCAGACCCTGAACAAACATCAAGTCCACATGTCATAAACTATACAGGTGGGAATTTCTTATCTCATGGGAATTAAATAAACAGGCCATTTTGAATTTCCTGGAAAAGTATATCAAATAGTAAAGAATACTGGGAAAAGGAGTCAGTGGATTCTCAAGTAAATGAGCACCACAGAAGAGGTGATGAAAGCATGCTTGTAGGCGATCATGTGTTAGCAAGGCTACACTGTCTCATTTAAGATTAAACCAGGTGAACGAGTCTCTAAAGCCGGACCTAGTTACAATAACCTCTGTATGGTAGCATCATGGGCTATGGCTGTAGCTCAGAGACAGGGCACTTGCCATTTCTGCAAGGGACTCTCGGTTCAATCCTCTGCAGCATCACACATGCACAAGAAAAGGATGATCTCAAGTCAAAGCCTCTGCATATAAGCCCTGGTCTAGCACTGCTCAGATATGGGACCTGTGACTAGTTACTAAAATATGCTGAGGATCAGGCCATTTTCTCTACAACAGAACTAAGAATGGTATCCCTGTCTTCTGGGTCTGAGGATTAAGTTAGACCAGGCCTGTAGGCCAGTAGCAATGCTCCTGCAGACCCAGCTGCTTGGGAGGCTGAAGCAAGATAGTCTCAGTTCAAGAAACATCTCAAACAAACAAACAATACCCTGCCCTCAAAACAAACAGACTGGGGGTGTAGTTTAGCCAGGGAGTTCTATTCACCAGACCATAGGGTCAGTTTGTGAGGGTGGGGAGGGGTAGGGGGTATGGCGGGGGGGGGGTGCGATATTAAGGAGCTAAGCCGAATGCCTACATCACAGTGATCATTTTATTGCTTTTACTATTATAATTTTTATTACTTGAAAAATAGTTCTGTTTGCATTTGACAGAAAAGTCTTATTCCTTACAGATCAGATTTAATTGTACACTGACATAAAGGCAGGTTGAACACAAATACAAAACTGTCCTATATTAAAAATCAACCCATCTACTTTAAGAGCTTCCTAGTCTGCATCTGATATGACACTAGACCTACCAGCTTTATCCAACACTCAGAAAATATTTAGAGCCTAGCTAGCATTCTGAGTGATTTGAGATGATTTATGTAATTCTTTTTTTTTTTTTTTTACATGTATTTGGTTGCTGAAGGGTCTCACTAAGCAGCTTGGACTTGTGGTGATCCTCCTACTTTCAGGCTCCTCAGTGCTGGGACTATAGCCATATATCTATAGGGTGGGACTAGCCTGGCATGCGGTGCCGGGGATCAAATTGCGGTCCCTGTGTTTGCCTAAACTTACCTAAGCAGGCACTTCATCCGCTGAGCTATCTCACTGGCCCGATTTATGCAATTCTTTACCCTAAATTTTATATCAGGATTGTGTAAGACTTTATTTGCTTAATCATGTAGGAGACTCACTTATGTAAAAAGGTTATCTTTTAAAAAGATTTTAATTGTGGATGTTTAAAAGTGAATGATCTAGCTCCAATTGGAGAGCAGATATAGGAGTATAGACTTACTTTATAAAAAGTAATCTTTCAACTTGTATTAGTAAGCTGTGCCACCAAGGTTAGATACATTTTGCCTTTGTGTCTATTTCTCTACAAATCATCTACTGCTTTTATATAGACAAATGTTTCTCCTGTTTCAATGACCATGTGACAAATTCCCATATACATATATAAGTAATACTTGACAAAATGTGAAGACAAACTTTCCTATTCTACCTGATACACTCTACCATGACTTATGGGCTTGAAAGCAATTGCTTTAGGGCAAAAATTTGGAGCAGTGAAACCAGCTTTACATTTATCTATCTTTTTTTTTTTTGGAGTAGGGTGTGTCAGGGATTGAACCCAAGGCCTCACATATGATGGGCAAGCACTGTAGCACCTAGCTGTGTGCCTAAGGAGAATTATATTTAAAATGTACCCAATTACTAGTGAAAGTTCTTTTTTCTTTTTGCTTTTTTGGACAGGGTCATACCACATAGTTTAGGCTAACTGTAAACTTGCAGTGATCCTCTTGCTTTAGTTTCTTGAGTGGTGGCATTATAAGCATGCACCACACCCAGTATTAGTGAAAAACACTTGCTACAGCACAAGTGAATCCAATTTTGAATCAGCACAGAAATTTACAACTGTTAATAGACCAGAGAAATGATTTTCTGGATAGCTTTTCTGAATAACTGTTTACAAAAAATATGTATATAAGCTCAGCTTCAGAAAATAAATCTTCCAACTTATTAGATTCATGTAGAACTCTAAACATTAAAATAACTTAATACATTAGATTCTCAAGTAGATCAGGATATAAGACAATAAATCTATTTTCAAAATAGCCACTTAGTTGGAAGGTGACAGAGACTTTCTGGATTACCTGATTGTTTACGTCCAGTCATTACTAGCAGTACCAGTGGCAGGACTGGCATATACAGCCACACAAGGCCACAAACTTATTTCTTACTCACTGGACTCAGCACACTACTATATGATGGAGCTTATCAGTTCTAGTTAGTAGTAATGAAAATGTGAATTGACAGTAGATTCGGCTCATTTTTATACTGCTGTAAATAATACAAAGATTGTACTAGCCAGCACTAAGTACCACAGCTTCCAATGTTGAATTATGAAATCCGTAAACAACACGTGACTCCTACCTTTATCTGAAAATAATTAATCTGACCATTTTGATGTACTGGTTTTAATCCTGATAGCATACCTTATAGAGAAAAATGTCATTAGGGAGACTGAAAAAAATGACCAGGGCTCATTCATTTCTAGATGGCCTTAAAATGACAATATTCCACAGCAGCTAAAAGTACCTGATGAGATAAATGCATGTGTGGGGTTTGACACCAAGCAACAGTCTATCTCACAACCTCAGCCAGTAATCAAACAATTACAAAATAGAAAGTACATCTTGTACAAGCTGACAGGGCCATTAAATCAGGAGAGCTGTGGGCAGACGTACTGACACTGCAAGAATTACCAGAAAGCATTAATTTCAGCATTAATAAAATGGCAGTAAATAGATGACAGCTGCCAGATGAACTAAGAAATAAGGTTACTGGCCTTGTTAAGCTCACGTCTCATTTTCTCAGGCACAAACTGATCGAGGTAGCGTCTGAAGTGAAGTGCGTCGATGGCGACGATTTCAGTGCAGCGGCGCTGCCAGTCGTCCCTGGGTCAGGCCACGAAGGGGAGAAGAAAAAGAGAAAAGGTAGCATCCTTCAAATAAAGCCTCTGCAGGTTCACTCAATTGACACTTGGACAGCATTAAAATATTAAAAATGATCTGTGGCTGCAGGTTTCAGGAAACTATTTCCTTTTTAGACTCAGATATGAACACACTGTTCTCTGTTAGGCATTAAAAAGAAAAATCAAGAGACAACACACAAATTGTGGACACATACATCACTTCAGTGAGTTTCAAAGGTTAAATAAAGGATTTGGAAGCAAATGGAAGTAATTTAGGTCTTTGTATCGCTCTTGTACGAAGGATGTAGAATTTATAGTTCATTACTTTGTTTTGAGAAATATGTTCTAAATTACTGGTGTGTAGCACCAACATCAACACATACTGCACATATGCTATGAAAAATGTGTAATAATTCATTGCCATATTTCACCTACTGTGCTCAACTGCTGACTGCAAGAAAGTAATTTTAAAAGACAAAAGACATCAAAGCAGACAAGAACATACTGATATATAAAATACTAACTGGGACAGTAATTTTAGAAATGTGTAAAATTCTTTTTTTTTTTTTTGCAGAACTGGGGGTTGAACTCAGGGGCTTGCACTTGCCAGGCAAGCACTTCTTCTACTGAGCAATCTCCCCAGCCCCTAAAATTCTAAATATTCCATCTCTTTATAGTTTTATATATTGATATGCCAAGCATTGACATATTGTTCTTACTCTAAAGAACAACAACAGAAATCTTCATGTTAGTCTATAAATAATTAGAGAGTAGCATCCACACAGATAACTACTGTGGCCACAGATTTTACACAGAAGGCAAGAAAGCAGAGGATGATGTGAGACATTACAAAGACCATGTGTGGCACAGATTTGGCTACTTGGGCAGCAGCCAGCTTCTTTCTGCCAGATGGCTCATTTCCTGGATAAAGGACACAACTGAGTGAGGAAACAAGAATTCAAAGTCTAAAATATACTTCAAAAACAAACAAACAAACAAACAACAAAAATAAACAAGGTTTAAAATGTACTTCCAGAAATAAATATGATAATACCCAGGGAATTCACTGCAAGCCCTGGCAGTGTTTTATGACATGAGGCAAACGATCATAGTGTAGGTTGCTCCAGCCAGCTAACCTCACAGAGAAATTGAGGATAGTGAGCCAAAGGCTTTTAGCTCTTTTTTTTTTTTTTTTTTTTTAAGTGTTTTTATTTTATTTTTTTAATTTTTCAGCTCCATTTTGAACTGATTTAAAATAAGTTCTGACTTGGAAATTCATTTCCACCACACTCAGGTGGCAGCTTAGATGTAAAGAATTTTAGAGAACTCTGCCTTCCTTGTTTTTACTATAGATGTTTGGTTTTTATTGTCCAATCCTTCCTTCGGTATATGGAGACAGTAATCAATCAATCAATCAGTCAGTCAGTCAGTCAGTCAGTCAGTCAGTCTGTCTGTCTATCATCTGTCATAGCTACAGCTGAATCCTTCCTTTCCCCTTTTGACCTATGTAGTTCAGGCTAGACTTGAACTTACAGCAATCTTCCTGTCTCAGTCTCCTAAGTGCTGGGATTATAAGTGTAGATAAGTACAATTGGTATTAATATAGTTTTTTAAAATTCTTTTTTAATTACTTTTAATAAGAAATAACAATGTGACAGTTTCAATTAATATAGTTCTAAGTGCCAAAAAAAAAAAAAAAAAAAACCCTGTAATACTAACGTTAAAAGGAAAATCCAATTGGTGGATAAGGAACAGAAGGGGGACACAGCACACCAGGGCAAACCCCACACACCTCCACTTTAAGCCAGGCAACACCAAAGTCAAAAACAGACTCACCTTTCACTCTCATCTTCATGACTGCGGGCCCAGCGGTATGTTTCAGCATAGCCAGTGTATTCACTGTATTGTTCAGTACCTGAAACAAGTAATCTATAACTGTTCACTTTGTATCAACTGTGAAAGCTTCCTTAAATCAACAATAAGACAAAGGCATCCCTGCCATGGTACTCGACAGGCCCCAGCTAGCGCAGTTAAGCAAGAGAAGTAAGACATGAAGAATGTGAAAAATTAATAGGCTGGGCATGTAGCTCAGTGGTAGGACACATGCTTGACTTGGGTGAGGGCCTGAGGTCAAATCTTTAGTCCCTCAAATGATAAACTGTCCACTTCTGAAAATGTCCTGATTGGTTATATAATAAATCCTAAAAAAGCAATGAAAGAAAAAAGAGCTCATAAGTTTAGTGAAATCAAAAGCTAATTCTGCATGTCAGCAATGAACAATGAGAAACAAAACTTTCAAAAATCCATGACCATTATGTCCAAGAATGGAAACTGTCTAGGACAAAATGTCCCAATGGGTGTAAAGGACCCTGCTGAGGAAAAGTAAAGATTTAGGCAAATAAACATATAGTATCTGAGGGGATATTGCCATGTTGTTTATTTTTTAATCAATAGATTCACTTTCATTTTAAATAAACACAGTAGAATATTTATTTAGCTATCAGGGATCAAACCCAAGACCTTTCATTTGCTAGGCAGGTTCTTATGCCACTGAACAATCTCCCTAGTCACAGACAGGGTCTCACTATGCTGTTCAGGCTAGCCTTAAACTTTATATGTATATGAAATTGAGAAGAAATGTATGTACATTGAAGAATTTATGTAGAATAATCACAGGACTCATCTATCTCATTAAACATTTACTAGATCTTAGCTCAAGGAAAGACTAACACATCAAGAGAACTACACAGAATCTTTAACAGTCAACTGCTTGTCAACAAAGGTATTAAAACAATCTATCTAGGACACTTTGATTAATTCTGTGTGCTGCTATCTGTAAACTTAGCAAGCTACACAGAGTATAACAATGTATAATAAAAAAAATCATGCTCAAATATCTGTCATCTTGGTCTTCTAAATGTGTACCACTCCTAATATCATATACATTACTTTCTTTAAAATAAATTTCTCTTAAAAAGAAGGTAAAAGAAAAGAAAGAGAGAACAAAATAAAATTTATTGAAAGCAGGTGGTAACATGTAATCATATGTCTAATCTTTTATAACTATGTCTGTTAATCTGAGCAGCATGTTTGAAGAAAAAACAATAGGTAATATATGAACCACTATTAATCAGCTATTATTGTTTTAAAAATCTGTAACATTTGTACTGTTGTATGCTACCCTGTTTCTGTCTTTGTATTTGCTCTTTTTTCCTGTCTTTTTTTTTGCAGGACCAAGGACTGAACTCAGGACCTTGTGTTTGCCAGGCAGGTACTTATTCTACTAAGCTATTTCCCCAGTCCTTTGTATCTGATCTTTGTTCTTGCCTTTTTTTTTTTTTTTTCCCTCCTCTGGTGCAGGGTCTCTCTATGCAGCTTAGACTCACAGTGATCCTCCTGATTTCAGCCTCCCTAGTGTTGGGGTTACAGGCCTGTGCAACCATGCCTGGACTCATGTTCTTGCTTTTGTTTTTATTCTTCGAAATAAAATAAAACTACATAAAAAAAAACTCAAAAAACTTTGTTGTTGCTATTATGTTGTGGTAGTAGGAATTGAATCCAGGGCCTAAGGCAAACTAGGCAATGCTCTACTTCTGAGTTACATCCCCAGCCCTATACTGTAAATACTATAAATTCATCTAGAATCTTGGACAAGGTAGCCAAGATATAAATCGAGAAAAAAAAATTACAAAATTCTTGTTGTTTCTTATGCAAAGCTTTCCTCTATGCAGTAAGTAAAGCTGGCTGCTCCCCTTTGTGGTTCTGTGGCAGTTTGTATAGAACATTAATAGAGAATTTAGTATATTAAATTGTTATCTGAAAACAAACTGTATTCCCACATAGTAGCAATGAATTACAGTGAAACTCGAAACTGAAACTAAAACTAAAATAACATTTATAGTAATCATGACAATTATGAAAAATTTAGGGATAACGTCAACAAAAATATGGAAGTATAGGATGAAAACTACAAATTGTTACTGAAGAAAATTAAAGAATACGTAGGGACCATGGATAGGTCCTGAGTTTGATCCCTGGCAGCCTCCCTCAAAAAATAAATAAATAAAGCACTATGCTCACATAAAAACTAAATACAGATTTAAACAAAGCAGTTTCAAAATTCTAGCAAACTTTTTTGGTGAATAATGAAAAACAGATTCATTCTAAAATTCACCAGAACAGCTTAGAAGAGTTGCAGAGTTCATGTCATCTGATTTCAAGATTATGAAAAAGTTACAGTACTCAAAAAAGAAAAAATTAAAAACCTTCAAAACTAATAACTAGTTAATAAATCGGACTTAAAATTTTAAAACTCCTGTTTTCTAAAAGCCACCATTAAGAAATGATACCTTCATACATTTATCTGATAATAAGTTTATAAAGAAAACAAGAAATGCTTTCAAAATATAAAAATATAAGAAAAACCAAGAATTCAATGAAAACATGAGCAAAGTAGTTTCAGGGATACAGTCACAGATGAAAACTTACCCAGTCCTATACTTTAAATAAAGTACACAGTTTACTATATATCAATTCTAAACAAATTCAGCTGTTTAAAGCATGTAACCTGACTCCATCATGGGCTGTAAGTTCCTCAAAGGCAGGGATTATAGATTATTATTATTTGTGTCCACATCAGCATCTTATAATGCAGAAACATAAAAAGCATTTGAATAACTACAAGTCTAATGCATGTAATACTGAGCAAAATAGAAAGGGTACTGTATCAATTGAGACGAGTAAGTAAAGAAACAACCTCAGGGCACCAGAGTGTACAGAGGGTGGTAAAGTGAGATCAGGAGACACACAAGACCCAGTGACTCTTTACCAAGTTACATTTATTTTTTAATGAAGCTCATTAATTGTCTTTTTATATCACAGAACTACCTGAACAGCCAAATAAGTTCAAAACCTTCAAAACCATACAGAAATCAGAAAAGGTAGGATTAGATTTAATTTGTAAGGCAGCAGAAAAAACAAAGCTATGTGGCTTATTTATAGGGAGGTTGAAAGTGACCTAGTCTATAGGCCTGATGGGAACCAAGAAAGCCAGGAACATATTGACGTTTTCTGCCCAGCAGTAGGTAAGACTCACTTTTTCAGCCACTTCTGCTGACATTCAGAAGGAGGAAAAGACATTAGATACCTGAGATGATCCCAATTTGCTACTGGGGTGCTTTTATGCTGAATATACAGCAGTATCTTGATAGTTGTCATTAACTAGCTCCAGGAGACAGAAAGAGTACTAAAAGTCAACACCAAACTGTTTTGGCTAGAAAGCATGGTAAGCCCTGAGACACCTGATACTCAAGTTCTAGCCTGTGTGTCTGGCACCAAACAAATGACAAATGCTGGGGCAAACATTTTGTATCAAAATGCCCAGTGCCTAATTCAACCAGTTTCAAAGCAGTGGAGTATCAAGATGGCTGAACCTATCTTCTATTCCACTGTGCTCACAAAAGGAATCCCCTTAGAGCCCCAGAATAACTTCTGGGATTGAAGCTATTTATGGGATATTGTAGAGGAACTCCTGATAGAAGGGGAAAAAGGGAAGGCTGGGGTTTTAATTCTTTTTCTCCATCCATACTTACAGATTACTACAGGGAAGATTACAGCAGAGGGACAGCATTGTCTCGATAGAAGTATTTGCTGCTTGCCTGACATGTTTCATATTTATTTGAAAGCCTGACTGCAACCAGATGTCCCACAATGATGATAAATTTAATTTATTTCCAATTTGTGAAACTCTTCTACAGATTCAGGCAGCAGTCACAGCCATTAGCTCACTGAGCCTGGGTGCATCAGTGAAGGAATGGAATTGATCAGGCAGATAGATTGCAGTACATGGTTATGAGCCTCCTAAGAAAGGAGATGGCAGAAATCCAGACATAAAATAGATGATGAAATGGCCATTTCCATTAAGGGAACATCACATCACAGATATTAATTAGGAGGCACTATAATAGAGTTAAGTGGATGTGGGAAAAATGCCGAGTTAAAAGTCACCTCAAGTGTCTTTAGCTTAAGGTAATTATAGATGTGCAAATGAGTCATGGGTCTGCAATTTTCCAGTCATTCTGTAATGGCTGCAGGTATATTAGAATCTAAAGATCAACTCCAGAGTGATCCTTTTTCAGGCTGGAACAAACTATCCTTTAAAAAAAGGAAAAACAGTCAATGCTCTTAATATTCCCACAGAAAATAACATCCTTTAGTTATTTATAGTTATGTCAAGGCAGACAACTGTAAGAAAAATGAAGTAAATGAAACAAATTAGTTTTGAGTTTAACTGCCTAACATTCTCCTAAGGTTTTTTAATTTAAATAATGCAAATTTATCTTAAAAACTAATGGGATATTTTGCACTGAGTCTTCAAGTCTAGCTTAAGTGCTAAAAAAGTGAAAATCTATTAAAGTATTTGCTGACATACCAAAATGATGGGGCCAGTCAGATCCGTGGCCTTCAAAGCTCCCTAAAAGCATCGTAAGACAAATGTTCAAAGGATTTAGTTGCCCAACAATGGGTTTATGCCAGTTTTCATTTTTTGTTTTGGGATTCTTTACATTTTCACTTCCCTCAGCAACTCCTCAGCTACATGTTTCCTACATGTCCACAGGATAACAAATGTGGACAGAAGGCTGAAGCAATCTGGGAACTAAAGAGGCCTATTTTTCTATTTAGGTTCCATGTGGATCATGAAGAAATTTTTTTGCTAAGATTCTATTCTTTTGGTTGAAAAGATGTGATATTTTCATAAAATGGAATATTACTCAGCCATAAGGAATGAGAAACTAGAAAACTTCATATATAAGTGGATGTATCTTGAACATATACTCATAAGTGAAATAAGCCAGACCTACATATGTAAATATCATATAGTCTCCCTAAAATAAGAATTCAGAAGAAGAATAAATAAATAAACAATTTTTTTTGGGGGGGTGGTGGTATCAGGAATCAAACTCAGGACCAAACAAAAAATGTATTTGGAAGAGTTAAAAAAAAAATTTAAAAATTAAAATTTATTGAAACTGTTAATGTTTAATTATTTGACCAATCGTGCTTACCTATATCTATTAATCTAAGCAGATTTAATGATGAAAATATGTAATACAACCATTATTAATTTTTTTGTTTTTAAATTCTGTACTATATGTACCCTTGCTTGTTACTCTCTATCCTCGTTTCTGCTGTTTTTACTCTTTAAAATAAAAATTTAAATGTTAAAAAAAGATTCTATTCTTACTTTCTAACATAAAATCAGACAATTAACAACTTCTAGACTTACCTCGTTAAAGCACCAGAAAATACAAGGATATAAAAATCAAGATAGGATGTTTAAATGATATGGTATAAGTTGCTGAAAGCCACTTTACCAGGGAGTGCTTATAAAAGGTAAAGTAAAATGGTACAGTTTGCTGGGGAGATAGCTCAGTGGAATAAATGGTTGCCTGGCAAAAGCAAGGTCCTGAGTTTGAACCATACTCCATAAAAGAAGAATACAAAAAAAAAAACCAAAACAAAACAAAAAAACAAAAACAAAAACAAAAACACACACTGAGAATCAAGTGTTGAAACTAAAGCTTTGAAGCAAACCAGGAAGTGCTTACCTAAAACAAACTGGCTGAAATCTTTGTTAAACTACAAGCTTTGTGGTTTTTTAATTTGCCCCATTTCCACCCCACTTTCTCAAACTTTATAGTCCCCTTAAAAAATCCATCATCCATAACTAAATAAAAGCCAGCAGTCCAGCAGTCACTACAGGAAGCAGAAGGGGACCAAGGCTCTTCATGCCCCATTCTGAGAGAGCTGTCACCATTAGATCCATCTGGCAGTCCATTGAAACACTACTTTATTGGTCTGGACTTGGAGCTTGTCCAGTATAAAAAGCCAAATCTCCAAGAGTTAGATGAAGACAAGCATAGGCAACAGCTTAGCACTGAAGCTGCCAGAGATGGTTGCTATTAGCTGGGCAAGTAACATGAAAGTAGGGGTGAATCTCTTAATTTGATTCTTAAGTTTCATTTCCAGTATTTTTTCAGGTCTTTGTTAAGTCTAGCATTAATGACTGTTGACTGATTATTTTTGCGGCTATTTCCCCTCATCAGCATTTATTGTTACTATGTATTGCTTAATGGTTTTCCTAAGAAAATTTGACAAGGTGTATTCCTTTTTGTATGTGGTCATTAAAATCTCTGCTCAGTTAGGTTGGTATTTAGCTCAGGATTGTGCAGATTTTCTTAAATATCAGGAACCAGTAAGTCTTGCAGTCCTTGCTTAAGTGTTCTATGTGCATGTTGGGGTTCACTTCAAACACTTCATCAGGTACTTGGTGGCGTCCTGCCAATAAGTTTTCAAGGAAACTTACTGGTTTTTATTTTATTCTAAAAACAATATAATTATTATATATCATACCATACCATATCATATCATAGGTTTTCCTTGAAAACCAGTAAGTTCTCAAGGAAAAGGTGAGGAATGAGATCTCCACAAGGGACTCATATCTGGGAATTTCAAAGACCACATGCATGTGCATGGCTGTGCGAGTGACCAGGAAAGACCTGTTAAGGCCCTCCTCATCTTCCCCACTGGCTGATTCTGAATCTGTGCATGCAGGAAGCAAAGGCAAGACACCATCAACTACCTGATGAAGTGTTTGAAATGAACCCTGTTATGCACATAGAGCACTTAAGCAAGGACTGCGAGACTTACTGGTTCCTGGTATTTAAGAAAATCTGCACAATCATGAGCTAAATACCAACCTAACTGAGCAGAGATTTTAGTGACCACATACAAGAAGGAATACACCTTGTCAAATTTTCTTAGGAAAGCCATTAAACAACAATTAGTAACAATGAATGCTGATGAGGGGAAAAATAATCAGTCATTAACACCAGACTTAACAAAGACTTGAAAAAATACTGAAAACGAAACCTAAGAACCAAATTTAGTGATTCACCTATAGGTTGCCTGCAAAGGCACTTGTGGCAGAGTGTGGCTTTAAGACAGTGGTTCTCAGCCGGACGTGGTGGCTCACGCCTGTAATCCCAGCACTCGGGAGGCTGAGGCAGGAGGATTGGTGCGAGTTCGAGACCAGCCTGGGCTACAAAAGTGAGCTCAGGACCAGCCTCAACTGCATAGCGAGACCCTGTCTCAAAAAGACAAAAAAAAAAAAAAAAAAAAAAAAAAAAAAGAGGC
>PVJA010002277.1:0-109463 GCA_004027025.1 Myocastor coypus | reverse complement strand
GATTTGCCCAGATTGTACAGAAAGGAGGACAGTAGGCCTGAGAGAGTAACAGAAGCACCAAAGGACTGTTACAAAGCAGATTCAAAGTCCACTGGGAAAGAACTGTCAGTCATTAGCCTGTTGGTGCTAAAAAGTAATAGATCAAATGTACAAAACACTTATTTGGAATTCATAAATTCTAAGTTGTAACATAGTAGTTCTTCAATAAATGTGAATTTTCCAACTCTTATTTTTAAATCCCATTTTAGGATTTAACATAGAGATCTGATTGGAAGGAACATTAGAAATAAGTATGTTCCAAAGCTAGTGGAAATGAGACATCATAGGTTTTGAAGAGCCACTTAAAGGGTCAGAACAACCATGAAAGCCTCAGCTTCATGCATATAAGAGAACTCAGGATTGAGAAAGGTGAAGAACAAAAAACAGCTTTATTGCTTTTACATGGCCAAGAACAGATAAATGTAAGAAAAAAAAAAAAAAAAAAAAGCAAAATATGTACTCCCTGGGAAAGATCAGCCTGTTAGTATGGGAGGAGGGAAAGATGAAGGCCCAAGCAAAGCCACCTTCCTGGAGGTGCCTTCTTCCACTGGCCCACTTCCCTATATCTGTGCTTAAGAATTAGTACTTTCAGTGCATAAAAACAATGCTGAAAAATACATGTTAAAATTTTTAAACAAAGTTCCACTTGTTCCAAGTAG
The DNA here is from genome assembly GCA_004027025.1 of Myocastor coypus. Taxonomy (NCBI): domain Eukaryota; kingdom Metazoa; phylum Chordata; class Mammalia; order Rodentia; family Myocastoridae; genus Myocastor; species Myocastor coypus. The sequence continues at coordinate 108,765 of PVJA010002277.1, read as the reverse complement.
GTTAAGAGGTAGTAAACTCTTCTTCCCACTATAGGCTTCCACTATCCCAAGGATGAAAATACATGCCAGAGAACATTGACAATTGAGTACCAAAGTATTAATGTCTCAAATAAATATCCCTAAAAATAGCACCTGCTCATAATGTATAGGTCATATCTAACCAACCATATAATTTAAAACCAAGCAATTTATTAGAAATCTGTCCCACAGAGAGATAATTTAGAACAATACCACTTCATGGAATGTGATACTTGTATTCTATTGCTGGTGTCATAAAATTCATGCTACCATGAAGTACTTCCTTATTACACATGAGGAAAGTAAGGCCAAGGAAGGTTAGCTTAACCTGTTCTAGAACTCTACCAATTAGTGGTAGAATCAAGACGAAATATCTGGATTTCTAAGCTTTTTACTCAGCTCAGGAAGTTGACCAGGGGGAAAAAAATCTGTTATCACTTGTTTTCTCCCATAATGAAAAATTCACTTGTGTTCTGCCAGCCTTCAGTAATATTTTGGTTTCTTAAATAACACAGTAGGGATCACAGTATAACAAAGACAAAAAATATAGTCTCCACTTGGTACTTTAACCCAGAAGATTAGAAAAAAGTGGGTTTGTCCCTGAGAAGCTTGTTTCATTTTGGAACTGATTCAACTTAGTTTCAGGGAAAACATAAAAGGAATGAATAAAATTAGAAAACAAGGAAGACAACAAGGGTAGGAGTATACTCAGTGGTAGATCACTTGCCTGGCATTATGTAAGGCCTTGGGTTCAATCCTCAATACAGCCCCCTTCCCAAAAAAAGAAAGTTACATGGCTATTGCTCTGAATCTTTCAGAACATAATTAGCATAACCCCTAATTCTTTCGGACATCACTTCCAACAAAGTGAAGAAATAATTTCAAAAATAAGTCCATTTAGGTAGTATATGACAATGGAACTATAGAACCATTTACTATGCAGTTACCAGATATTAGGGCTATTAAGAATTTGAGAAAGCCCTAGTCCCTTTTAACAGTTGCCTATGGATGTTACCAACAAAGCAGTTCTGCCTATTTCCTCATTAAAAAAATCAGACCACAGCTGCAGGATCAAAATACAAGGATCAAAGCACCAAGGCTGAAGACAAGTTTTGACACCTACTATATAAATGACAGAGCAACAGTGTTCCCTTACCCAACCACTGCACATAGCACTGTTTCCAATCCACCGTGACTCCAGCAATAATTTCCCCCAATTCAACATACCAATAGGTGTACCCAGGACAATAATGGGCTCAGCCCTCTGGGTCCTTTAATTTGCTATATACGTACTCTACACTAAATGTGATTAATTGCAAAAAATAATCTCTTCAAGAAACCTTCATAACAAAATACCAGACTCCCTATTAGCAAGAAAAGGGGATCAAGTTTAACAGGCCAAAATAGAAGACAAGGAGTCTGTCAAAACTTGTATAGATGGCACAAAACAGCTCGGACCTCAGACCTCGTGCTGAAGGAGTGCGAGCTGTAAATATCCAGAGTCAAGTGGGAAATAATGTTTCTTTCCCATTTAATCATCCTCTGAGCTCTCAGATCTTTCATCTGTAGCCACTTTCCAATTTGTGCGTTTGTTTGTCCTTCTCTGTACTTCATTATTAGCTACAGTAGGAACATGGACTTTTTCCTCTCTCTTTTTCCTTTTGGTTTTTTTAGTGTCTGTTTCCTCACTTCCTTCAGAACTACTAGAAGCTGAATCATCTGATTGGGAAATGTGACTTTCTGCCCCTAAGAACAAAACTGGCTTTTTGAGGGACTTTTTTCTGGATTTTTTCTTGCGCTTATGTGGTTGTTTGCTTTTCTTGGTACTAGAAGCACCGGTTTCTTCTGAGAACGCACTTGAGGAATCTGCTGTTACATCTGTAGCTTCCTTCTTGCTTTTCTTCTGTTTTTTGTGCGATCTTTTCTTCTGCTTCTTTTTATGAGATTTCTTTGACTTCTTATGTTTGTGGGATTCATGGGTAGATGATTTTATCTGAGATGTTTTCTTCCCATTGGTAATATCCTGCTGATCACTACTAATAAAAAAGAACATAATGTGTTATATAGAAAAATATTCATATTTTAATATTCTGATTCTAGACAGAAACTTGTTCACATCTGAATTTTAACTTTGATATAAGGAATGAAGGTTAAAGGAATAAAATAAAGATAAAAATTCTTATCTGTCATGTTACTATGAAGAGTAATAAATAACCACCAGTCCCTTCTTACCCATGTTTTCAGTTAACTAACCATAGTTTGACTATATTAAAAGAAAATTCCAGAAATGAACAATTCGTACATTTTAATCACATGTCATTCTGAGTAACAGCACAGAACTTCTCTCTGTCCCACCTGGGACATGAATCATCCCTCTGTTCAGCTGTCTCTCCTTTAGTCATTTAGTAACCATCAAGATTATCAGATACAGCCGGGCGTGGTGGCTCACACCTGTAATCCCAGCACTCGGGAGGCTGAGGCAGGAGGATCAGTGCAAGTTCAAGACCAGCCTGGGTCACAAAAGTGAGCTCAAGGCCAGCCTGAACTGCATAGCAAGACCCTGTCTCAAAAAGACAAAAAAAAAAAAAAAAGATTATCAGATATAGCAGTGTTTTTGTTCAAATAACTATTATTTTACTTAACAGTATTAAGCAAAGCACAAGAGTAGTGATACAGGCAATGTGGACATGACAGAGAGAAGCCGCAGAATACTTCTTTTAAGATAAAAGTCTATCATAGGATAGGTATGTCTGTACAGAAAAAGTGTAGACAGGGTTCAGTACCATCTGAAGTTTCTGGCACCACTGGGGGTCTTAGAACCTATCTCTATATAAAATCCAAAATGTTCACAGACATGCCAAGCATCAATCAAGGAAAAGGCCTTCCAACTAAATCCTGTTTTGAGACAGGGTTTCTGTACATTGCCCAGGTTGGACTTAAGTGATTCTCCTGCTTCAGCCTCTCAGAAGCCAGTCCTACAAGTATGTGCTATCACACAAGGCTCTAGCTACATTCCCGGTAGCAAATATAGCCTCTAGAAAGTTTGGAACACAATTTATAGTACAGATTTTATATTAATCTTAGTTCCTAACTTTGTTTCAGTAAGCCAATTTGCCTTACCTGTCTGTTTCAAATTCTTCAGGGTACAACTCCTTATAACCACTGTGACCCCATCTGTAAGATGACACATTACATGTTAAGAATACATGTAAGATTAAAGCAGATTAAATGTAAGACACATTTTTGGAAATTAAGTTAGACACTGAAGCACATGCATACACAGATATACAAAGAGAAGGAAGAAAATAGAAATGTCACAGAGCCATATCCACAACAGCTCTATAACAGCTGTATTTTCTTTAAACTACCATTTCAGACAAAGGATTCTCAGTCAACTAAAGTGTCTGCTTAGGCAAAGCACAGGGACCACAGTTCGATCCCCAGCACCACATGCCGTGCCAGCCCCAACCCAAGGGTGGGCTGAGCTGACCAGAGTCTGGGCATAGTGGCGCATACCTATAATCCCAGCACTGGGGGAGGCTGAAAGCAGGAGGATCACCGCAAGTCTGAGCTGTACAGTGAGACTCTGCAACAATGAAATACATTAAAAAAAAAAAAAAAAAAGACTTCTTATACTTCGCAACAGACTATCTACAGTGGAACAACTTTTTGTGTAAAAATAATTTTAAAATACTGACATGATTCACATACCAAGAAATGTGCCCTTTTAAAGTATAGTGCCTGGGCCAGGGAGATAGCTCAGTAGGATAAGCCCTTGTCTGGCAAGAGCAAGGTCCTGAGTTCAATCCCCAGCATCGTTTTAAAAAAAAATCTAAAGTACAGTGCCTCGTGAGCCAAACTGAACTTTCAAAAAAGTAAAAATGAGTACCCCTACCTCATGGCAACAATTAACCTGTTTTCTGTCTCAATGGACTTGTTTATTCTAGGCATACCACATAAACAATCATACAGTACATCTAGCCTTTTTCACCTCGGTAAGGTTTTCAAGATTTATCCATGTTGTATCACTTATCAATACCTTATTCCTTTTACTGAAAAAAAAAACTTCACATGGATATCCCACATTTTCTTTATCCATTCATCAGTACATAGACATGAAGGGTCACCCCTAACCCTCCATTTTTGCACAGTACTAGGGACTGTTTCCAAAGAATGTTGAACTATGTCCTTAACCTTTTTTTCTAGACTAGGCCTTTTTTTGCACTGTTTACTAGTACAATTTAGAATGTGATCAAATTCTTCATAGACAATTTGTACCTGTACATGACATATATTGATTCCTTTTTTTCCCCACTCTTCCCCCTCCCTTTAACACTTCTTACCCTCCTTAGGACGTTTTGTTTCTATTTTTTTTTTTTTTTCTTGTTTCAGAACTTTTGTTTGTTTATTTATTTATTTTTATGGCCGGCTCAGCCTGTCCTGAGGGCAGGGCTGGCACAGCACATGGTGCCCAGGATCGAACCATGGTCCCTGCAGCCACCTAAGCTTTCCTAAGCAGGCGCTTTAGACCACTGAGCCATGCTGCCGGGCCTCCATTTTATTCTTTCACCATTTTCTCCTCTCTCACTAATTTATACAAGCTAATCTCAAATTTATGACTATCCTTATTAAGCTATCTGTGTCTTAGTTTTCCACATTTTTACCCATCTAGTTTGAACACCCTGTGTACAGGTTTTGTGGGAATATATCATTTTGACAAACACATGTTCTTCAAGTCAGTTATCACTGAAGGCCACAGGAGTTTAGTCACAAACCTGTCTGGCATATTAGCTTCATAATCATGTAACTTCTTATTCCAAGATTTAGGTTTAAGAAAATCATCTTCCAGTGTCCCAGAAATTTCAGTCTTTGGCCTCCAATATCCTCTCTGACTTTCTTCATCAAATCGATCACTACGCATCCGACTACAGAAGAAAACAGAACATTTAAATTTCAAAACATCTGTGATACTACTTTATAGAACTCAGGCATAAAAATCATAGAACCACTTAAGAGGATAAAACAATCTAATACTTAAAGAGTAAAAAATAAAGTAACGTGTATTGGACATTAACTATTCCTCTCTGCTACAGTTTGGATCTGGTATGCCTCTCAAAGGCCCATGCAAGGTTTGGTTTCCAAAGTGGCTCTACTGGGAGGTGATAGAACCATAAAGAGGTCTTTAGGTCAGGGAACAGGGGAATGGGGGAAGGAACTATGAGATCCCAGCCCATAAGTACTTCTAATTTTTGCTTTCTGATCATGCAATGAGCAGTTTTGCTGTAACGTGTGCTCTTGCCATGATGCCCTGCCCTGCTGAAACTCAAAGCAACGGGGACAATCAATGGACTGGAACCTCTGAAACTGTCAGCCAAAATAAACTTCTTCGTAAATTAACAACCTGAGGTGTTTTGTTGAAGTGACTAACATTTTTAAAAACCCATGAAAAGCTAAGCACAGTGACATATGCCTTAATTCCAGCACTCAGGAGGCTGAAGGATGAGGACTGCTGTGAGTTTAAGGCTGGTGTGGGCTACATAGTACATTTAAGGCCATCCTGAACTACAGAGCAAGACACTGTCTCACACAAACCAAAACCAAAACAATAGAACATGCATCCTACACTTAATAAGCATGAGGGCCAAGGTCCGTTCCCTATTACTTGGACTCATGGGTATTAGACAAAGGCTAGGCATGGTGGCAATCGCCTGTAATCCCAGCACTCAGGAACTTGAAGCATGAGGATTACTGCAAGTTTGAGGCAAGTCTGGACTACAAAGTGAGTTCAATGCCAGCCTGAACTACATAGTAAAATATCTCAAACACAGACACAGACAGGGGTGGGAGGGGAGCTATTACATAAGTTTGGAATTCAAAGAATCCTAAATATTTACAGTTGTCCCAGACAGAATTTCTAAATTTTCCACTGCAAGTACAGTTTGGCCACATGTACCACAGCCATTATTTTCATGCTTGAGTCTAGATTTGCAAAACAGAGCATCCTTAATAACATAAATATCTATCCCTGACATATCGCAATGGTTTGCTCATCTATTTTTGCTTTTGTTTTTCTGAGAGTGGGTAGTGCTATACAGGCTAGAAGGGCCTTGAATTGATTACAATCTGACTCAGCCTCCATAGTATTGGAATTATAGGCATGTGCCACCACACCCAGCAGTCTATCACAATATATTTAAGCAAAAGTTGATTCAGAAAAAAAAAAAGATGAGAATTATTCTGGTTCTCAGAGATGCATCTTCACCTTGAACTGCTGGGCAACATTTTCCTTTTGGTTTCCTGGTAAGTATCCTCCATCTGCTTCTCTATTTCTCTTATTTTCCACATATCTGATTCTTCCTGGATCTGCATTGAAAGAAAGAAAGAAAGAAAGAAAGAAAGAAAGAAAGAAAGAAAGAAAGAAAGAAAGAAACAGACAGACAGACAGGTCACTAGAAATTACCAAAAAGTAGCCAACTAAAAATATAGTCTGTACTAATTACTAAGCTACCACCCAGAAAATAAATTCTACTTTCTCTAGTAAGTGGTTAAACAACCCAACTTAGGAAATCTCAAACACAAAATATTCTTCAATAATAAAAATTATAATCCCACATGTCTTTAAGATGTAATATGATTTTTTAATTCAAACTTAACAATGGTTATATTACATATTTTCATCATCAGATCAATTTACATTAATAGATATAGGTATATAAGATTGATCAAACAATTGAACATTAACACTTTCAATAAACATTACTTTTTTTTTTCTTTCCCCTTTCTTTTTTTAACCGTTGACATATTGCATATTGTCCTCACAATAGCTCTACAGAGCACAGTGTGTGGGCATGCCCCACCTTCCTACTGATGTTGCTAAGAAAAAAAAGAAGAAAGAAAAGAAAATTCTTCTCTTTGAACTAGGAGGAAGCAGATGCACACACAGTCCAATGTTCTACTAAAAAAACATGGAACGTCTCACGAATTTGCATGTCATCCTTGCACAGAGGCCATGCTAATCTTCTCTGTATCGTTCCAATTTTAGTATACATGTTGCCGAAGCAAGCACAATATGATTTTAATTACGTCATTTTGAACGAACTTTGTCCATTGTTATTAGGAAATCAAAGCATGTACCACAATTTTTTTAAAAAAATTTTTTTTAATTTTTTTTTTTTTTTTAGAATTTTTTTTTTTTTTTCTTGTTTCAGAACCTTTGTTTGTTTATTCACTCATTTTTACGGCCAGCTCGGCCTGCGCCGACGGCAGTGCTGGCGCAGCATGTGGTGCCGGGGATCGAACTGCAGTCCCTGAAGCCACCCAAGCTTTCCAATCAGGCGCTTTAGACCACTGAGCCATCCCGCCGGGCCCACATACCACTATTACATCTTACTGAAAATAAAACAAGCCGGGCATGGTGGTGCACGCCTGTAATCCCTGCACTTGGGAGGCTGAGGCAGGAGGATCAGTGTGAGTTCGAGACCAGCCTGGGCTACAAAAGTGAGCTCAAGATCAGTCTAAACTGCATACTGAAACCCTGTCTCAAAAAGACCCAAAAAAGCCAGGTGTGGTGGCAAGCACGCCTGTGATCCTAGCACTTGGGAGGCTGAGGAGGATCACTGTGAGTTTGAGACCAGTCTGGGCTACAAAAGTGAGCTCAAGGCCAGCCTGAACTGCACAGCGAGACCCTGTCTCAAAAAAAAAAAAAAGACAAAAAATAAAAATAAAAAAAAAAGAAAACAAAATCTAAAAGATATTACCAAAGTAAAACAATTAATAAAGACAAATGTTTAAATTCACAGTTTGCCACTTTTCATTCTATAATTTTCTGTAGTCCAGGTTGGTAGAGAACTCTCAGCAATCATTCTGCGTCAGCTTCCCAAGTGTTGGGTTTATAGGCAAGTCTTGGGTTTATAGGTGTGTGCCACCATGCTCAGCCCTAATACATCTTATTCACATTCTAATTACATAGTTCCAAAGCTAATCTGGATTTCACAGTGATATGTCTCAAAAGGAAAAAGAAATTGCCAGTATGATAAAGCACTTCCTAAAAGTCAGATTACAATGTCCAAGAACATGAACACATTTCATTTCTAAGTCCTCCTACATAATTTAGTGCATATGTGCTAAATTTATCATTTTAGCCACATATATTTATGACTTAGTTAATACAATTGCTTAGGCAGCATGATAATTATACACTTGCCCATTACATAAATGTTGGGTGATATTTCCATAATATTTATGGTCAAACCAACAGTACAGTTCACTGAAGAAAACTAAACATTGGGTCTGGCTTTCTTTCATTGCGTGTGCTCTCCTAGGTGACCTTATCTACTCTCATGACCTCTGTCATTTCCCTAAAACCAATTAACTCACAAACTCATGCCTAGCCCCTCTTCATTCTTCCAAGTTTGAGTTTTGAACTGCAAGCCCCTCACCACAAATATGTTCAAAACTAAACCAATTATATTTTATCTTTTGTTGTTGTTCCATATTCTTAATTAATGGAACCATCATCATCCCCCCCCAGGTTACACAAAACGATTATATTTGACTTCATTGGTATCACTATCACCCAATTAGCCACCAAATGTTTTCAATTCTCTTAATTGCCTCTTCTGCATTCCTAGTCCTGCCTTCACTCAAACCTACATTATAATCACTTAATTGGTCTCCTTACTGTTTCTCCTCACCTAATCTATTCCCTAAGTAATTATTATCTCTCTGAAGTACAAATGTGATGTCATAATGTTTAAAACATATGATGGTAGACTGGGCGTGGTGACATGTGCCTGTAATCCCAGCACTTGGGAGGCTGAAAACAGGAGGATCACTATGAGTCCAATCTGTGTAGTGAGATCCTGTAGACAGATGGCTTCCTTATTGCCCAGAGAGAAAAACTATAACCTCCTTGCCACTTATATCTTATCTTCTACCACTATGCCCTTTATACCTTTTTTCCTCCTTTCAGTACTGGAGATAGAAACCCAAACTCTGCACTGAGCTATATTCCCAGCCCCTTTCTTGTTTTTTGAGATAGGATCCTGCTAAATCCACTAAGTCACCCAGGTTGATTTTGAAATTTCAATCTTCCTGCCTCAGCCTCCAAGAAAAGAGCACTGAGATATAGGGCTATACCTCCCCATTCCCAGAACACTCCCTGCTTTTTGGGTATATACACTTTCCTGCCATGCCCCAGGTGATGTATGGTTTGTATTTCTGTGGTGCTGGGAGGTTGAATGCAGGACCTTACACATGCTAGGCCACTACTATGCCACTGACCTGTACCTCTAGCCCATGCCTTTTCTCACTGCCATATATCAGTACATGATGCTCTTCAGCCAGAATGACCTTCTATACCTGGTAAAGCTATACCCACTCATGAAGAACCAGTTCAAATATCAGCAGCTCACATACCACTCATTCTGTGAGATCTAATCTTCCAAGGCAGACTTCATTACCCTTTCCTCAGGGCTCCAAAGCACTTTCTAAATGTTTCTGTAATACAGTATCCTGCTTTTTTTTTTTTTTTTTTTTTTTTTTTTTTTTTTTTTTTTTTTGGACTGGGGTTCAAACTCACAACCTTGCACTTGCCAGGCAAGCACTTGTGCCACAGAGCTATCTCCCTAGCCCTGTAATACAGAATCTATCAAACTATACCATAATTATCTGTTTTTTCATCTTTGTAGCTCCGAAATAGTAAAATAATGCCTGGTACAATATGTACCCTCATTAAGTGCTGAAGAACAACTGGCCTATACCACTCACCTTATTGTGAGCGTCTGTGTGCCGGATGACATTCCTAAGGAGGACCTTCCCCAGCGGAACCCGGGACATTCTTCAATCTGAAATGAATCAATAAGTAACATTCAACAATATTTTACCTCTTTTCTAAAGAAGCATAAAGTAAAAGATCATTGAACTAAAGGTCAAGGTACTGAGAGACAGTTTTTCCTTCACCATTAAAAGAGGGAAAAGCCTGACAATTCATAGAAGGATCCCAGGAGATGAGGTACATCAGAATTTTTTGAAACTATACAAGAGTTCAATTAAGGCTCTCACGAGTACCCCACAATACTCTGATTTACTGAAGTAGCTTCCCTCAGCATCTGAAAGGAACTGGTTTTGGGAAGCCCACAGATGTCAAAATCAAAGTATATTCACATCTCTTATATGTATATAACCGATGGTATATATTTGCGCCTACGTTAAATCTTCTCTACATTAACATAATACCTAGAATACAAATTCTATGTAAATAGTTGCTATCCTGTACTGCTCAGAGAAATAACCACAAGAAACGTGTCACATGTATAGTACAGATGCAATTTTTTCACAGGATTTTCATTCAGAGTATTTGAACTCAAAGATGCAAAACTTTGGAAAATGGAAGGTCCACTGTCATTCCACTGCTATTTTGTGGACAAAGTTTCCTTGAAAAGCTCTACGTCGCCTCAGTCCAACGACATATTTCAATGTCCGCATTAGATATTAAATTTCAAACCTCCAAATTAAGCTTATGATGAAGAAAATACAGTATGTAGATCTGCAAGAGTCAGGAACCCACAAACGTCAACAATAACAAAAATACAAAAGATGATCTAAATTTCTTAATACAGGGAATTTTATTTCCTAGTTTGCACATAAGTTCCCAAACACTAAACGACAAAGATAATGCACAAGTGTAGTAGCTAGCAGGGGCTTCGCACAACCAGCCCGCGCTCACTCACCCCTCGATCCTGAGGAAATCAGGCATCTTGTTAGTGTGAGACGAGGAACCAGTCCATTACAAGATCTCCGACCCAGGAAGCCAAGGGGTCAGGGCTCAGAGGCAGCTCTGCAGCTTCACCCGAGTCCTTCGTGAAAATGCAGGCTTCCCACCGGTTAACGCGCCCGCGCCCGGGGCCCAGGCCGCAGCTGCCTTCCCCAGCCCAGACCGCCGGGCAGCTCTCACTCCGGGCCCGAGGCCGCAGGGCGCGCCGGCGCCAGCTCCGCCAGGCCCGGCCGGCCCGCGCATTCCCCGGCTCGCGAGCGCTGGGATGGCCCCGGGAGCTTGGGTTTCGCTCCCCGGAAAGGACGCGGCCGCACTGGAGGGGGACGACCTTCCGTTGGGCCCCAGGAAGTGTCTAGGGCGCCCGAGGGGGGGGGGTGAGTTTTCAAGTGGAAGTCAGAGAAAATACTGCCATCTTTGTCACCGGGATCCCAGCCCCACAGCGGCCTCGGAGCTCGAGGCCACCTTCCCTCGAAACGCCCGCCCCACACAAACACACACAAACACACCCATACCGTGCGCCGCAGCCTCGCGTGGCGGGGGTGGGGGAGGAAGCGCTCTGAGAGAAAAAGGAGGCGGCTTCCCTCCAGACCGGAAGTCGTGCTCCCCAGAAAGCCTTCCTGCCCTCGGGCTACCCAGGGGCTCGCGCTGGGGGAGTTTCCTGCACGCTGCCAAAGTCTGTGGGCGCGGAAAGGAAGCCGGCGCTTTCTAGGATGAGAAGTCGGACAAGTTCCGCTGAGGAGCAAGCCCGCGACCTGAAGAGGAAAATTCCGGAACTGGATGTGAGGAGACTTTAACGCGTGGAGCTTCTCGGAGCCAATTAAATGTTGTACCTTGTCTGGTTACCCGGGTAACAGACGTCGCGGTTGGTCTGGGAACGGAAAGAAGAGGCGGGTTCTCAAGCTTTTGGAGTGATTCCCTTAATTTTATATTTAGTCTAATCTTGGTACAGTATTCGAAGAATCTAAATCTCTTCTTTCCTCATTCCGTGGATAACGTGGGATACCTCTTGGGGGAGTGGATCAGGGAGGATGAGGACGTTCATGTCAAGGTGTAGAAAGAATAATATTCTCATGTTTGCCTGCTTATTTGTACTAGCTTATTTAATTTTCACAATAATTATATGACATAGGCATTGTCTTCTTTTTAAGTAAAACCGAGGTATGTGCAGTTAATTACTAATCTCTACTTGGGATTAGAGAAGCCTTGTGTGGCTGTGATCCCACACACATATTTCTGGCAATTTAAGCACTGGGGAGGCACCGGTTAACTAAAATACAGGTGTTGGTATAAGATCACTAGGAAATCCCGGTTTAAGATCATTGCACCTTCAACGTTTCAACTCCAGGTAAGGCTTTACCTGAAGGATAACTTGCAAATTTGGGAAGTGGTACTGGGTAATTATAACTTAAGAAAAGATAAAGGAATGTTGACACACATCGTTTTTTAGAAACAGATGTTAAAGATAGCTGATAGCTTCACTAAAACAACTCCTGATCCATTCCATTTCCTAAAAGAGGAAATGAATCAATTCAGTTATCATAGATACTGTTTTCCTTACTGTGTGTTTTTTCACAGGTTTCATCATCTTCAGTAATGGAGACATCCTCAAAAGGTCTGCTCACCCAGATTACTCAGTTTTGGAACCTCCTAGATGATCTGGCAGAAAGTGACCCAGAGTGCTATAAAAATTTCATTCAACAGGAGCTGAAAGAGGGGAAACAACTCTGTGGTGACCCAGAGCCACGGCTCTGTGTGCAGACCAGGATTGTGGTATGTAGAGTTGGTGGTAGGGAGGGGGAGGTCTTGAAGGAACTTATCCTGGAATAGTCAGAGAATGTTTACTGTTGCTACTTTAACATAACAGTTGGTGGAAACTGCTTTTCTAAATAGAAACTAAAACACAGTTTGGAACATTGTGCTCCAGGAGAAAGAATGATAAATACATATCTGATATATTTTGGAAATAACAGAGTCAGCCATTTTTCTGCTAGAAGAAAAAGAGAAAAATGATGTGATGATGTAATAGAGTTATGATGAAGTTGGAGATTTTTCAAACAAAAAAAATTTTTTTCTCAGAGAGATAATGAAGTGGTGAAATAGGGTCAAATGAACCAGAAACAACAGATCAATTTCCTGTTCTTCTGCCTCGTCCCTTTCAGAAGGGGCAGCAGTTGGATTCATGAGAAAAATAGCCAACAACTTTGGAGAAATAGTTGAGCTTGGTGGTGCACTCCTGCAGTCCTAGCACTTGTGAAGCTAAGGCAGTAGGATAGGTCTAAGTTCAAGACCAACCTGGGCTACAAAGTGAGCTCATAGCCAGCCTGAACTGCATAGCAAGACCCTGTCTCAGAAAGACAAAAAACAACAAACTAAACTTTGAAGAAATCAAGCAACAAAAGTATTGATCAAACACAGTTTTAATACATGGAATGATTTTTGTCTTCTAAACTAGTTTCAGGCATAATCTATTTTTTAAAAAAAAAAAACTAGATGTTGAGATATCAAAATTATTCACTTTTTAAAATTAAAAAAAAATATTCACATTCTAGAAGCCAAAAGAAAAAATACTTTTTATCAACCTGTGTCAATGGAAGAGGATTCCCACTCTCCAGTCTGCCGCATATCCAGTACCTGTAAGGATGGGCAGGCCAGAAGACATCTCTGAGGCTTCAGGTAAAAATTAAAGAAAAAAAGCACATCTTAAAATTTTTTATTGGGATTCAGTTACAGGAACACATGCCTATAATATATACACTGCATTTTACTTAGTGAAAGTCTTTCAAATATGTTATTTGGTAGTAAAGTAACAAATTAGTGTACCTCAAATTTAATTACTCAATTTGTTGTGATTGAGTGCTTTAATCCATATGAAAGTGTTAAGCAATGTCCTAATTGGAATTGTGTGTGTGTATACAGGACTACTGTGGTTGCAGAAAAATATACGAATTTATATTCTGTATGGAATATGGTGTAATGTAATAGCATCACTAGACAGACAAGCTGTCTGTGTTTCTTATCCTCTGAATCACACAGATGACTACACAGTGATTAGTGCTGCCTACAATCCCGAAGTTCTTCAGGCAATAGAAAAAGACCAAATGAAAAAGGATCAGTTAATAAAGGTGACTATGAATTGCATTGAGGAGCAATTCCAACTCACTCTCTCACACTCTTACCATATTACCAAATTTAAAATAAAAGGAAGCATTCATAGAATGAAACAAAACCTGATGGAAATCCAAGCTGATGCCACAGATTTAAGACAGAAAATAAGAAAGGGTAAGTTGAATGTAAATTTAAAAATCAAAGTAATTTTTTAAAATTTTTGTACATTTATCTAACTAGATGTCTTGATTTTAAAAGTTAAGGAAAATATTGAAAAATATTCACCATAATCCCAATCTCATCAATCAGGTTTAGATAAGAAGACTGTTGAGAGGTTTTGTTTTTGTTTTTTTTTTTGCAGTGCTGGGGATTGAACTTGGGACCTTGCACATGCCAGTCAAGAGTTAATGCTACCAAGCTGTCTTCATGGCCCAAGAGTTTGAGGCCAGCCTGAGTGACATAGTGAATTCAAGGCCAACCTGAACTACATATTTGAGACTATTCCCACAGTTTAGCTGTTTTAAAATGTTCTTATATCCATAAAGATTTTAACTCCTACAAAATATTTAGCAAAAATATGAATTTTATTGTTTAAGAACTAGAGCTGTAACTCAGAACCTCAGATGCTAGCCAAGCACTGAACTACATCCTCAGCTTTACGATTCTTTTGGCTATTTCCTAACTAATTAAACTGTAAGTTAATCTGCCATTCACCTAATACAACATAGCATGTTGATTTTGTCTCACCTTTTTTCCTAAAGAACACACTCTTGAACAGTTAAGAAACAGCACTGTGAACAATTCAGATAATTTTCCTCAGCTGTTACTGCCTAAAGGCCAAGTCTCTGGCAAAGCAGGATGCCTGATAGAAGAAATTTCTAGTACTGAAATCCAAGTAGAGAAGAAGATACCATTTTATGGCTTGAAATTTTTGAAGGATCAGAATGAAAAACCTGTGAAAATTGAATTGAAAGTTGACTTACCTGGTATTAATGAAGCCTCCCTCTGTGACCTTAGTGTTTCTGAGGTAAGTTGTATAGGTAACATAATAGCCCCTTGACATCCATGAGAGACTGTTTTTAGTAGCTTCTACAGATAGCAAAATACATTGATACAGAAGTCCACTATATAAAGTGGCACAGTTTCTGGGTATAGGGCCACACACCAGTAATCCCAGCACTCAGGAGGCTGAGGCAGGAGGTTCACTGTGAGTTCGAGGCCGGCCTGGTCTACAAAGTGAGTTCAAGGCCAGCCTGAACTGCATATAGTGAAACCTTGCCTCAAAAAGGCTAAACAAAGTGGCATAATGTACAAAATTTGCATTTAATGTCCTCCCATATGCTTTAACCCATTCACAACAGGGCCATAATTTATATGTCTTACAGCTTGATTGTTCTAAAACACCAGTGTACCCACAGGATGACTGTCCCACTGCACAGCATGGGACAGCCCCATCAGGCAGGGTGGTTGTGCATGTAGCACTAGGGGCTCAAGCCAGCAGCAACCTGTTAAATTGTCTCTAGATTGAAATACCAAATACAGTGTAAATAATAGATAGTTGCTCTTAGCTTTCTATAACCATGAAAGATACATGCAACAACCAACTTTTATAGAAGATTTATTTTGGCCCGTGAGTTCAGAGATTCCGGTCCATGATCAGTTGGCCCTGTTGTTTGCATATCTGTGACGAGGCATCATCATGGCAGGAGTCCATGGCACAGCAAAACTACTCATCTTATGGCCAAAGAACAAGGGAGAAGGGCCAGCAAGATAGCTTAGTGGACTAAGTGCCTGCTTAGGCTAGCCAGGGACCAGGTTTCTGTCCCCAGTGTTGCGTGCTGCACTGGCCCCACCCCAGGTCATGCTGAGCTGGCCAAGTATGGGCATTGTGGTGCATGCCTGTAATCCCACTGCTGGGGAGGCTGAAAACAGGAAGATCACTACAAGTCCAGGCTGCCTCGTGAGACCTTGTACCAAATGTGAAAAAAAGGAAGAGAAGAAAATGACCAGGGTCCTACACTGCCATGTACCCAGTGACTCAAAGACTTCCTGCTGGTGCCCAACTCCTAAAGGTTCCACAGCCCCAAGAGCTGCCTCGTGGGGAGCAAGCCTTTAGCATGCAGACCTCTGGGGACATTAAGATCTAAACTAACTCAAATTATTAGACTGTATTGTTAGAGACTAATAGGAAGGGGAAAGGTCTATAACATGTTCAGTAGGTGCAACCATTAGAGGCCTAACTATAGTAATTTTTGGTCCAAGGTAGGTTGACTCCAGATACAGAACCTTCAGATACAGCTAGATGTACAATAAATTTGTACCAGTCAGCTTCACTGTATTATACTGTAATCATAGCAAAGTGTACAATTTCACGGGCTTATATTAATTTGTTCAGGTTACACATCAATGCTGCATGCTTGCACACACTTAGAGCCAGGTGAAGGAGTTTCCATCTGTGCCATTTTCCTGGCATGGGTAAAATAGAAATGGCCAACCTATGCAGTGGGTCAAAACTGCTTAGGCATGGCATGTCTCATATATTCTACTGGCCAAAGTATCTCACAAGGCCATTTATACACCAACAGGAACCAACAGAACTGGGCAGTATATTCTTTTCACAGGTAATCACAGGAAGTCACTTGGCATGGTTGTATAATTCCCTTAGAGAAAAAGAATGAACAGTGGAGTACAGTCCTAGAGGCTACCCATGCATCCTCATGGTCAGACACTTGCTTCTTCAAGTGTCTTCTTGCACATGGAATAATCAAAGGCTAAAGAATATTTTTAGTCCTTTTTTTCTTTTTTCAGTACCAGACATCAGAATCAAACTCAGGACCTTGCACATGCCAAGCAGACACTTATGCCACTGGCTATATCTCCCTGGCCCCCAAAGAATATTTTTAATCATTGTTTTTCCCTTATTCCAGTCAGTGCTATACTCACTTTGACATGCTTGTCTCAAGAGTTTCTTGTTTTATTAGACTTAATTGCTGTCATTTTAGCCAAATATAAGAATCTATTAACGTGTACCTTAACCCATGTACAGATTTTAAGGGCATAAAAACTGACTTAATATTTATCTCTAGACTTTCCTAATAATTAGCCCTTTGCCCATAGGAAATACAGTTCCATTGTTCAGCCTTTAAGTCTTACAATTTAGGGGCACCATACATTCCTTTTCAGTTCAGTTTGCAAACTGAGCAATTTTCTAAATTTAATTTTCATTTTTTGGGCTAGCTTCTAGCGCATGTGGTGCCAGGGATCAAACCATGGTCCCTGCGCCTGCCTAAGCTTACCTAAGCAGGTGCTTTAGACTCCTGAGCTATCTCACTGGCCCACCTAAAATTTAATTTTCTAAGTTTCCTTGGTGTTTTCTGTTGTCCCTGAAGGTAGTAACATATAACTTAGGAATGACCTTATCCTTCTCCTGGTACTGTATCAGTTAACATCTTGTGTATTGAGCAACCATCACAATCTCAAAATTTCAGGAATTTAAACCACATGGCAACAAATGACATCTTTTCCCTAAGGGAGTTATCCAATAGCACAAACATTGGCCAGGAACTACTTTGATCTCTTAAAAAATTTTTTATTCTTAGGATGACTTACTGATTGAGGTCTCCGAGAAATACAGACTACATCTGAATCTTCCAGAATCAGTTAATACTGAAATGACTACAGCAAAATTTATCAAGGAGAAATCTACATTAATCATCACAATGCCACTGATATAAAACAGGAGCATTTATTTTGCATTTTCAGTGCCACAAGTCATGTGAATTACAAGACCTGTTGCTGTAGATAAAGAGCACTTATCTTAAATATTGATTCTTTGTTCTTCTAAGAGTTCTTTTTAATTGCATAACACTTTCCGTTCACCTGTTATGTTTTTTAACTGTCTTTTCCTTCTCAAATAAACCTGGCATCAGTCAGAAACTACTAAAACACTGTCAGTGCTATGTATTGTCTCATGTTAAGTAATATCCACATCATTTAGGAAAGTTCTAATTTTTTTCAGGGCAGATGTGGGAACTCTTGGCTGTTTGAAAAGACAAAGTTTTCCTAAATTTTTTTAATCAGGAAAATAGTTTGACTACAAAAGTTTTTATCAGGATGTGCTACAATGGTGAAAGCTTCCTCCAGCAATAGAGATTAGGGCCAAATATATCCAAACCTTTAATGTATCTCTGTATGTAAATAAAATGGCTCTGCAGGAGTCCAGGGTCCCAGCCAGACCTGTCCTCAGATAGGGACATGTCTGTGGGTAGATGAGAGACAGTGGCATAAAACAGCAAGCGACATGTTGCACATCCATCTTTAATCTGAAAGTGGACTTTGGACAAGCATTTTTCTCCTGCAGAAATAAAGTGATAGAATTTCTAACTTCCCTTTACTTCTGCTAAGCTGATACCAAAGTAACATCTCATTTATACTCTAATTTAGCAATATGCACATCAAACTTTAAACATCCTTTGATTATTTTTGTGTAGATAAAACTTTATTATAACAGTGTATACTTCAACAGGATTATTATACATTCTCTACTAATTTCAAAACTTCTGTGTAATAGTAGCGAAGTTTTATTAAAGAAAAGAAATAAGTTCTTGAGGTCCTGAGTTCAACCCCCACCCCCACCAAAAAAGGGCACTGTAGGAGTTTGGGCCAAGTAACAGAAGTACACCCTGGAGTGGGAGGTAGTTACTACATGAAGCAGAACAGTGGCCTAAAACTTAACTATCAAAACTAATGCTGTATGTGTAGCGATTTGTATGTGACATTCATAAGCATGTATATGGTCTTCCAGCTTGACAGGGATTTGATAATTTATCTCCTCAAAACTTTGTGGAATGGCATGATGACCTAAAATTGTTAACAGAATTATCACATTTTCATCCAGGTGTGGTCGCACACACCTGTGATGCCAGCTCTCAGAAGGCTTAGGCAGCATGGCCATGAGTTCAAGGCCAGCCTGCACTGTATAGCAAGACTGTCAGAAAAAAAAAAAAAAAAAATTAGGTTTAAATCTAACTCCTTTATTTGAGAATGTTGGACTAAGTCCTCCTAAATTCAATCCTTATTTTACCTGTTACATAAAAATTTATCTTACATGTTTTAAGTGCTTAATAAATACACAGCTGATACTGGATCTTAATCATTTAATGTGAAAGAAATTCCCAACAAATGAAAAATTAGACCAGACATACTGAAAACAGAAAGCTTAACTTTTAAAATAATCTTATTGAAAAAAAAAAAAAAAAAAACAACTTTGTAACTTCTTTCAATTCTGGTAAGACAAATAATACTGACTCCAGATTGAGATTATAACCAAAATAAATTTTTAAGCCAAACATTTTTTACTAGATAATAACTTTATTTTTCCTTAAAAGGAGCCACAAACTTTAGCAAAAAATGAATTACTTTTGAAGTTTCATCTGATGGAACCAGGTCTGGTCCAGATTGATGATGGTCCCTTGTGATAAACTTAAATGTTTTTACATAATCTTCAGTTCAATGTAAAAACATTAATTACTGAAAAGTCAGATTATTGAATTGTTTGCATAACAATATAGCAGAGTGAGTGCGTGTATAGCAGAGTGAGTGTCACTTGTATACCAAGTAATAATGAGAACTGAGAAACAATCTAATGCTAAAACAAAGCAAATCTCAGGTGACAGCCCCACATGCTGCATATACATGGAAGCACCGGTCAGGTTTATTTTAAATAATCATAAATCATTCCAAACATTTATTAAAATGCATCAATCCATCAGTAAGTCTGGTAATGTTGTGGTAATGTTCCCAATTCATTATTATCCTGAATACCATGTCCTTTCCCCTCCAAAACAAAGGCAAAAACACAATTTTGGGCTGATGAAGTAACCACCTAATGAATTTTTTCTCTGGCAGGTTTTTAGGGCTGATTTTACATGAGACAATGTTGGGATAGACACCTCTTAAAAAAAGAATTTATCTCTTATAATGATCACTTTGGGCATCAGTTGTTCTGTTTTGTTTTTGAGACATCTCACTACATTGCGTAGCTGGCCTCTAATTCCTGGGCTAAAGTGATCCTCCATCCTGAGCCTCGTGAACAGCTAGGAATACAGGCACTGCAAGCTGGGACAGCAATGTTCAGCATTCTAAACCAGTCACAAATATACCCCTTTTTGTTCTTCAGACAAGACTTTGTGATAGACTTTGGCACATATCCAAGTCTAGTAACCATATTTTACATATATACATGTGTTCTGTATAGAGCTTTCCAGTTATTTGAGTAATAAATTCTGATAACTAAGTTCATTTATAATTAGCTATATTAAAGGAAAATTCTAGTTCCACAACTTCTTAAATTTGGTCAAGTTTTATAAACATGCTCTTTTACTTGGAGTTAACTATAAAATTCTCCTCACAGAATTATATATTCAAAACATTTAAATAAATACCCACATAAGTCCTTATGAATATCAAGAAACTGGCTTACAGCTTTCCCTTAAGAGGAATAAGAAGTCCTTCCTTTTAAAGATTCATACAAAAATAAATGTTTGAAGATGTCTAAGAAAACCGACTTTTTCAATTTGACTTATTTTCCTTGAAGGCCTCTACCCTTCCCATGTATAATAAACCAGAATTGTGTAGCAGCAAAATCTAAGTCATGGTTAATACAAAAACCCTTCCCCTAAGAAATGTAATTTTCCTAATTTTTTCTTCACATCTAAGAAATTTTAGGCAATTAAATTTTGAAGTGCAAAATGTCATTGAGATTACTTTACTATGTCTCTAGGGAAGCACTATCCTGTATCTCCTAACAGAAATACTTCTCACCAGGCTAGCACATGTCCCTTGACAGTAACTATGCAGCTTCAAATATGGTGTTTAATCACTAAACGTGAACAGTGTCTGGGAATAACTGGCATTTACAAATAAAGTAATGCCATTATAAATAATTTATTTGGAAAGGCTCCATAATAAAAATAACTGGTGAAATTTAAAAGAACCATGTATTTAATAACATATAAATATCCTGGTAAGAATGAACCAAAATGACCTGGAAGAGTCTAAAAATTCCTGGGTTAATTATAACAGCATGGTGATAGGTTTCTCAAGATATTTTCTAAACTCAGCCAGCCACTGTGCCCCAACTGCTCCATCCACAACTCGATGATCACAACTGAGCGTCACAGACATCATGCTAGCCACGTCAAATCTAGAAAAAGTAAAAATATTACTAGATATTCAGAAGGCAATCAATGACTTTTACCCAGGAGCCACCCATCTGCTGATTCCTGCCCTCAGTCTACCCTGGTAAAACTATTTTTCACCTACTACTCTTGTCCCCCATAGAGTTAATTAACTTAATAGCTTGAAGGAAAAAACCCAAAACTTGCACACATGGCTAGACAAGCTATACCATCTAATGCCAAATCCTATATACACACTGTATACTGCTACTCATTTTTTAAAAATTATTTTAAGTATTGTTTAAGCTTGCTTTTATACTGAACAGCAAGGTCTTTGCAACATGGTCTGTATGGCCTAGAAAGCCTCAAGTATTTACTATTTGACCCCTGAAAAATGTACTCACTTCTCACCTAGAATAAAGCTATTCAAAAGGCTCCAATAGCAAACATGATTAAATGCATTTAATAAAAGTTGGTGCCCTAAAGATTTTCATTCCATATTTTCATAGATCATGCAATGGCCAACAGACCATGCATATAACTATCAATAAAACCAAAATTCAGGAAAAGGGACAAAGTAATGAACTTGTGACTTTCCACTTTGATACTTACCCTTTTTCATTATCTGCTGGAACCAATTTATCTTCTGAAGCACCAATTGCTAAAATACATGCTTGAGGTGGGTTGATAATAGCAGAGAAATTCTTAATTCCAAACATTCCTAAATTGGAGATTGTAAAAGTGCCACCCTGAAGTAAAAAAAAAAAAAAAGATTAAAAATAGAAAAATAGATCATTAATTGCTTATCAATGTACATCAGAAAAAAATCACAAATATTCTGTGAGAAGGCTTTATAAGATAATCTTGTTACTTTGTTTTCACAAAGGCCTAAAGAGAATCCACACTGATGAGAATTACAACTATTATAACATGAGCAAAAGTCAGTTGTGGGTTTTGCATATAGTAAGTTGGAAAATGTCTTATTTGCAACTTTTGACACATGACTTAGCTTTTCTTTATTTTCAAGACGTTATGTCAGTAGGACTTTATGGCAGAATCAAAAAGTAACAAAAGCAATAAAAGCATCGGGTTCACCTTAAAAATGATATAATTCTTAGACCTCAACAAATAATTTATTACCTGGAATTCATGTGGTTGTAGTTTGCCTTCTCTGGCCTTGGTTGCTAAAGACACAACATCATTAGCAATAGTTTCCAGGCCTTTTATGTGTGCATTAAACACTATGGGCGTGATGAGTCCTGCTGGAGTGCTGACAGCAACACTGACATCAACCACATGATTTCTGTTTAAAAGAAAAAAGGGTTCAATCCTCAGGACTTCTAAGAAGCAAACAAAACACTGAATGGTCAACATCAACATTTATCAAAAGCCTAAGGATATGGTATAGCTTCACGGTAGAATACTTGGCTAGCATGGCTAAAGTGCTTGACGAAAACAGTAACAACAACAAAAACAACAAGACACAAACTGACATGCCAGGTTAAGCAAAAATGGGTATTTAT
Source organism: Myocastor coypus (assembly GCA_004027025.1). Classification (NCBI taxonomy): domain Eukaryota; kingdom Metazoa; phylum Chordata; class Mammalia; order Rodentia; family Myocastoridae; genus Myocastor; species Myocastor coypus. Next base: position 86,167 of record PVJA010002277.1, on the reverse strand, counting down.
CTCAACAAAATAAAACAAAAATAGAACCAAACACTAAGGCAGATGAAGAGGCACACATCTGCAATTTTAGCATAATGGGAAGCTGAGACAAGGAAGAGTACAAATTTTGAGCTGCAATATTTAGTTGACTTAGTGAGATCCTGCCTCAAAATAAGAAATTAGAAAAGTACCAGGAATCTAGCTCAGAGTAAAGATCCTGATTCAATCCAAATTAGGGCCAATTTGTGCCACTATTCAGATATCTGCCTTATAACTTTTACTTTTTGCTTTGTTTTCTCCTTTATGTATACTTTTGAAAAACTGGATGAGAGGCAGGTAGATGAACATACCTGTAATCCCCACTATTTCAGAGGCTGAGGTAAGAAGATCATAAGTTGGAAGCCAATCTAAGCAGTTTAGTAAAATCCTTTCTAAACAAAATGGAGCGGCAGACAGCTCAGGCTGTGCAGGACTCAGACCTTGGCAGGGCCCATCCTTTGGCCAGGCTTCGCATGTTGGTCTTTTGGAGGGATGGGTCTCAGAGCTCTAGGACTATGTCCAGGTCTCTGCTTGGTTCCCCTGACTGCCTCCTTCCAGAGCAGAACTCAAAGATCTGTTGTCATGATCAGTAACCCACCTTTGCTATAGATAAGGGGCAAATGGAGTAAATAGGTGCCTCACATGCCCACAGGCCCCAAAGCTAGTTTGAGTAGGGCTACAGAGGGGCCATCAACACTGAAACTGAATTAGGACTATCTTTATAAACACACAGTAAGTAAGAATTTAATGGTAAAAAAGAATAACCCAGTGGTAATACGCAACATCTAAGTTTTATTTTCTAGAGTCAGTTTGTGTGTTAAATTTATATACTATCTTGTAAATGCTCTGAAAATAATATTTAAGCTACTTCAATTCTAGTTCTTCTCCCTCATCCCCCAGGGTATAATGGAATAATGTATTCTAATACCAATGTTCTGTATGAATTCTTCCTCATTAAATATTGTGCCTTATTCTTATTTATTAAATTAAGTGATATTGGGATCAAGAAAAGGACACTGTAGTGACCGAAATATCATGTTAACTTGTTTAGAAGTTTAAGTGACTCAGAAGAGAGCCAAGGTTCTTACTTTGTAAGCATCCTCATGCTGTGCAAAAGAAGGGCATGGATATTGTGTCTACCCCCTCCCTAGTATATCGAGGCCCCTCCCTAGGGTGACTCAGCACCTAAAGAATATATATATTTTTTTCTTTCTTTTTTTTTTGGATTTTAGGGATCTACAGGATATTCAGGGTCTCACTATTAGACTGGACACATAGCGATCCGCCTGTTTACAGCCTCCCTCGAGCTGGGATTATAGGTGTGCACCACCATGCCCAGCCCAGTCTTAACTGCCACCTCAGCATGCCAACAGGGCAGAGCTGGCACAGCAGGCACTTCCTGTGTGCTTGTAGGCACTTCCATCAACCCCTTGTTTTTTTGGGGTTTTTTTTTTGTTTTGTTTTTTTTTTGTGGTACCAGGGATTGAATTCAGTACCTTATTCTTGCCAGGCAGGTGCTTATTTTACTAAGCTATCTCCCAGGCCTCGTATAAAGGGAACTGAAGACAGTTTGTCACACTATAACTGTATCTCCTCCCTTTGCCATGAAGTGCTGCCCTCTGCACTATGCTACTCTGCCTTGGGGCCAGCAGAGTATAGACTGAAACTTCCACTAATGAGCTAAACAAATCTTTCCTTTCTTAATTTGGGGTGTCAGGTACTTTGTCCCAGCAGTGAGTAAAAAGTAATCATGACAGACACTAACGAACTTGCTTCTTTTGGAGATAGGCTCTCACTGTACAGTTCAGGAAGGCCTTGAACTCACTATGTAGCACAGACTGGCCTCACACTTGCAGTGATCCTCTTACTTTAGCCTCCTCTGTGTGTGTGTGTGTGTGTGTGTGTGTGTGTGTGTGTGTGTGTGTGTGTGTGTTTTGAGTTTGCTTTTTGAGACAAGGTATAACTATTGTAGTTCAGCTTGGCCTTGAACTCACAGCAGTGGTCCTGCCTCAGCTGCACAAAATTGCTGGGACTACAAACAAGTACCACCACATCTGGCAGAAATTTCACATACAAGAATCATGAAAAAAAAAATATATATGTCTCCTCAAGATGTCCATTATTCATCATTATCTATCTTCAAAGATACTAAAGTGGATGAAATGGCAAAGAATCCAAAAGACTATTTTTTTAAATAATTAATGCCTTCACAGAGGATACATATGCAGGATATGATGGAGATACTCAACAAAGAAGTGCTGAAAAAGTACCAAACAGAAATTCTGGAAATGAAAATGCACAACGAACCAAGTGATAAAAGCCAAATGGAAAGCCTCATCAACAAGATCAGGCTGAAGAAATAATTTTAAAGGTCGAAAAGAAGATTCAGGTGCAACAACAACAAAAGACAAATTATAAATAAAAGGTCCAAAAACTCTGGAACAAGACTAAAAGATCAACCTTACAAATTTCTGCTGTACAAGAGAGCACTAAGATTCAGACTGATAGCATAGAAAAATTTACTTAATAAAGTAACACAAACCTTCCCAAATCTTGGTACATCAAACATTCAGAACTACAGGCAGAAACAATCAGAAAAGAGTCACCTACGTCACAATGTAGTAGTAATAACAGACTACACAGTAAGAAATGAATAGTGAAAGCTACAAAAGAGATGCAGAGTGACTTATAGAAGCAAATTCATCGTATCAATTTAAGACTTTTCTGCAGAAATTCTGAAGACCAGGAGGTCATGTAACAAGGCATTGCAAGCCCTGAAAGAGAACAACTGCCAATTTAGATTACTATATCCAGCAAAACTATCTTTCAAATTTGGAGAAATAAAGTCAAGCACAAACTAAAGAACTTCACAACCACTAAGGCAACACTGGAGAACATCTCAAAGGAACTCTATAATCAGAAGAGGAAGTGCAGATAAGCTAGTAAGGAAAGAACAAAACATTACAAAAATAACAAAATGTCAGGAATTAGTTAAAGAACTTTCTATTAAATCTGAATATAAATTATCTTAGTTCTCCATTAAACGGCAGATTGTTAAATTGGATTACAAAACAAGAACCAATTCTTGAATGCTTATAAGAAGCACACTTCACTAGCAAAGACACACGCATATTGACCATGAAAGGATAGAAAACAAGGGCCAGGGAGATAGCTCAGTAGACCCTGGCTGTCTTAGTTACTTTTTACTTGTTGCTGGGACAAATACTCAACATTCAAGATGAAGGAAGGAAAGGTTTATTAGCTGACAGTTACTGGAGGTTTCAGTCCATACTTTCATTCTTTGTATTTGTTAAGTCCTGCTTCATGATCTAATATAAAATCTATCTTGGAGAATGTTTCATGAGTTTCTGAGAAGAATGGGTATTCTCTAGTTGTTGGATGAAACAAATTATTCTGTAGACTTCTGTTAAGTTCATTTGATCTATGGTGTAATTTAGCTGAGTTTTTTTTGTTTTTGTTTTTGTTTTTGTTTTTGTTTTTGGCTGCCTTTTGTCTGTATAACCTATTTCTTGGTTAGAGTAGAGCATTAAAGTCACCCACTGCTGGGCATGGTGGTACATGCCTGTAATCCCAGCACTCGGGAGGCTGAGGCAGGAGGATCGGAGTGAGTTCGAGACCAGCCTCAGCTACAAAAGTGAGCTCAAGGCCAACATGAACTGCATAGCAAGACCCTGTCTCAAAAAAAGACCAAAAAAAAAAAAAAAAAAAGTCGCCCACTATTACTATGTTGGGACCTGTATGTCCTCTTATGTTGAGTAGTGTTTATTTTATGAAATTGGGTGCATGGATGTTTAGTACATATGGGCTTATAGTTGTAAAGCTACCCATTGCATCTTGGTGCATTTTCCTCTTTACCAGTATTTAGTGACCTTCTTTGTCTTGTCATTTTATTTTGACATATGCTTTGTGAGACAGGAATATAGCTCATCATACTTGCCTCTAAAATTTCGCTTGCATGGAGTATTGTTTTCTATCCTTTCTTTTTTTCTTTGTTTCTTTTTTTGGTACTAGGGTTTAAACTCAGGACCCTGTGTTTGCCAGTGTTATGGTTTATGTCTAGTTGTCCCCCCAAAGCGTCATGCAGTCATGGGGCAGGGACTTCTATAGATTGAGACTTGACTCATGAGTCACTGGGATTATGTATTTTAGTACTGATCTAGAGTTTGAGACTTGAATGATGATCCACTGGGATTATGTGTTTTACTACTATTGGGATTATGGTCTGAGACTATGGGTGTGGCCTGAGACAACAGTGTAAGGCAGAGAGCCTGAATGTAATATAAAGACAAACTAGTGTTGTTTCTCTGCTGCCTTGTTTGGTTGGCTGCCTCTGTCACCATATTTGTTGCTGTTCCGCTACCATGAACTGGATGCTCCCTGCCCTGTTGAGAATCAAGAGCAAAGAGCCAAGATCAAAGATCTACATATAGTACCTGAAACTTTGGAACTGCTAAAAGAGAACAAAGGGCAAATGCTTGAAATCAGAGGCACAGGCAAAGGCTTCCTACATAGGACTCCAACAGCCCAGAAAATAATAACAAAAATCAACAAACATTTAAGCCACATTTAAGCCAAACTTAAAATGTGAGTTTGGCCAGAAAGGAAACATCAGGAAAGCTGTGGACTGCAAAGATGGAGCTAAAAGGATCTCCATTGCTGGGAAGGAACCAGAGAATCAAAAGGATGGCCTGAGGGCATCACAAGAGGTGGCACCTCTCCACTCTTTTTAGCCTCAGAATTGCAAAGGAGAGATTTTGCCGTGAGAAGAAAGCCACAGAGACTCAAGTACCAGAATGGCAGCAGCAGCCAAACCAGGTTCCAAAATGGCACCAACATGGAGAATATGTTTCCGGAATCAGGGTCAGAGTGCTCAGCAATCTAGGCCCTTGACCCCTTCAGCAAAGAGAGAAGGAAGCCTGGCTACTGCTCCAGCTGGTAGCAACCCTTGGCATCATCCACACAGGCCTATGCAGAATGCTGGAGTTCTGAGGTTAAGAAAGCTTCCACCTCAATTTCAAAAGAAGGCCTGGGAGACCTGGCAGTGTGCCCGTGAGAGGGCAGTGTGTGAAGCTGAGAATTAGAAGTCTATTTAGTGGAAACTGCAGAAGTTTGGAAAAGCCAGGAACGTGGATCATGCAAAGAGGGAGCAAAACTGGCCTAAGAAAAAAGCCACCGAAACTACCACCAAGAGTGCCTTAGGGATGGAGCTGCATGGAGCCCACAACTCAGTGCAGACTGCTTTGGATATTCCCTTTGGAACTATGGGATTTAATGTTTACCCTGCTGGATTTTAGACATGTGTTGGTCCCAGTGTTTTGTATTACCCTGTTGTTTGCAACTTTTGGAATGGCAATGTTTATCTTATGCCTTTGAATGTTGGATATGTTTAACTTTTCTTTTGTACAGAAGCTCACAGATGAGAGTTTGCCTTGGATCTTGGAGGAGACTTGAGATTTGGAATTTTCAGCAATGCTGAAACTGTTAGGACTTTGGCAACTCTTCCAAATGGACTAAAGTGTCTTTTGTACGAAGGAATATGTATGAGACTTTGGTGATCCAGGGGCAGAGTGTTATGGTTTATGTCTAGTTATCCCCCCAAAGTCTCATGCAATCATGGGCAAGGGACTTCTATAGATTGAGACTTGACTCTTGAGTCACTGGGATTATGTGTTTTAGTACTGATGATTGGGTCTGAATACTGGTGGGAATCATACGTGTGGCCTGAGGCAGATAGGCAGAGAGCCTAATGTAATTTAAAGAGAGACAGAGAAACAGACTCACACCATTGCTCTCTGCTCTCCAGGTTGGTTGGTTGCCTCTGTCATGATTGTTGCTATTCCGCCACCATGATTATGGACTGGAACCTCCAGTAACAGTGAGCTAAATAAACCTTTCCTTCCTTCATTTTGGGTGTTGGGTATTTGTCCCAGCAATGAGTAAAAAGTAACTAAGCTAACACAGAACCATAAATTAGACTGGAAACAGAAAATGGAGGGGGGGGGGTGTTGTTACAATTACACAATTGAAACCCAGAGAGAATTATTAGGGACAACTTTGAAAACTTATATCTATTGGAAAATCTAGAAGAAATGGATGAATTTCTAACCACACAGCTATGAAAACTGAACCAAGAGGATATAAAACAAATCAACAATAAGCAGCTGGCCACCTGATTTTAGACAAAGACGACAAAAATATACTTAGAAAAAAAAAAAGGTAAGGTAGCCTCTTTTATACATGGTGCTGGGAAAACTGGATATCCACCTACAGAAGACTGAAACCAGATGCTTATCTAGATCCCTATCTAGATCCCTATCTCTTACTCTGTACAAAGATCAATTCAAAATGGATCAAAGATCTACATATAGTACCTGAAACTTTGGAACTGCTAAAAGAGAACAAAGGGCAAATGCTTGAAATCAGAGGCACAGGCAAAGGCTTCCTACATAGGACTCCAACAGCCCAGAAAATAACAAAAATCAACAAACAAGACTACAATCAAATTAAAGTTTCTGCCCAGCATGGCAGAAAGGACTTATCAGTCTTTGCTTCAGCCACTAGGGTGAAGAGAGCCCACAGAATGTGAGACAATCTTTGCCAGCTCCTCTTCTGAGAGAGGAATAATGTCTAAATACCTAAAAAAAAAAAAACTTAACACCAAAACAATCACATAGCCCAATAAATAAAAAGGCAAATGAATGGGACACTTTTCTAAAGAAGTACAAGTAGCCAAGCTTGGTGGTGTAAACCTGTATTTCCAGCACACCTGTCTCCCAGCATGCTGGAAAAAATGAGGTGGGAGAATGCATGTTCAACGTCACCCTAAGCAACTTGGTGATTTATGAGTACCTTTTCTGATTTTTTTTTTTTTTTTTTTTTTTTTGTATTTAGGACAGGGTCTACAGAATCTTATTATGTAGATCAGACTCATGGTGATTCTCCTGTTTTCAGCCTCCCAAGCACTGGGATTACAAGTGCACAGCAATACGCCCAGTTTCAATTGCTGTCTCAGTGTGCCCTGCTTCTGCATGGCAGTCTGAAATCAAACCCCAGCCACTGTGTCTGCCTAAGCAGGTGCTTCAGTCAGGCCAGCCCTTTTTTCTGAAAATTTAAATAAATAAATGGCTGAAAAAATAAAATAACTGACTAGAGATACAACTCCATGTGAAGGGCTGGGTTCAACCCCCACCCCAGTACCACTGAAATAAAAATACACAGAAAATAAATTAACAAGTAAATTAAAATAATAAGGAGGTAGGCTGCTGATATATACTGCTGGTGGGGGCATACATTAGTAAGGCACTACAGAAATCACTATGGAGGTGCCTCAAAGCATGGAAATGCGGTATCTAAGCACAGTAGAGTATAATTCAGTCATAAAGGAAAAAATGCCATCTGAAGGAAAATGGACATAATTAGAAATTATGTTGAATGACATGAGTCAAACTCAGAAAGACAAAACATGTTCTCACTAATAAATGTAAGATGAGGGGCCAGGGAGATAGCTCAGGGGTACAAATGCCTGCCTGGCAAGTGCAAGGTTCTCAGTTCAATCCCCAGTTCTGCAAAAAAAAAAAAAAAAAAGTGGAAGATGGAAAGTGGAAAGGATGACATGGAAGTCAAAGACGATTATTATTAGACAGAAAAGTGGAGGAGGGAGGGAAGTTTGATAGGTAATAGGGAGGTGAATATATTCAAAATATACTGAATGCATTGAAGTCCTCCCAAAAATATAAACTTAGGGGAAAGGTAAAAAATTATAAATGCATTACATATATGTATAAATCTACTAAAATGTTTGTGTTTGTTTTGTTCCATTGGAAACAGGGTCTTGCTATGCAATTCAGGCTGGCCTCAAAGTCATAATCGTCCTGCCTCAGCCTTATAAATCCTGGGATTACAGGCAAGCACCACCATGCCTGGCTTCTTTTATTGTTTGTTTCTAATCTGCCAAAATTAAACCTATTAATCTTTATAGTCAATAGGCACTTATGGAAAAATGTTCATTTTCTTTTTATAATAACAGTAATACAAAAGCATCTGTCTACTTACTAGCAAAAGTCTAGGCTTAGAGGAGTCAAAATCTTAATTCCAGTGATAGTTTTGACCATTATTAATGCAAGGCACATTATTTAACTCACTGAACAGTTTCTTCACCTAGAAAATGACAGTGAAACACTTAATTCATAAGATGGCCACAGGATTAAATCAAATCATGTGGAAAGAGTGCTATACCATACAAGTAATAATAGTAACACTGTCTGTAATAGTCCCACTACATTGTTTGAAACCACTAGTGAAAAAAAGCCGAGCTAAGCCTAGCTTTGTAAGAGTCATCACTAAGCGCTGCATTAGACATATTTGTATACTGATTTTCCTTTACTGAACTCACATGAAGAACCTCTCTAATTACTAACTGCATGTTAGGCAGCCTAACTGCTATCTGATATATACCCGCCCCATTTATACTTACTGTCTTATAACTGTGTCCATCCAAGACGAATTTGCTTCAGGAACTTTTAAACATGCCAAAGCTGAAGCTTTTATGATGAAGTCATTGACAGAAATTTTGCTTTTTCCTTCTAATACCTGTAAAGACAAGAAATCATAGTAGTCTGGACTACTGAAGCAGGAGTATCGCCAGTCCTAGTCCAACCTGGGCAACCTAGCAACTTGATGAGATACTTCCTCAAAAAAATAATGATAATAAAATAATATAAATAAATAGGGCTAGGGACAGCTCAGTAGTTTAGTTCTTTTTAAAAATCAACAAATGACAACTATAAGGACAAATATTTGATCAAGAAAGAGAAAATTCAAATTCCTAAAATCAGGATTGAAGTGGGGAACATTGTGATCAACCTTACACAAATAAAAGAATTTTGTGTCTAAAACAGTGAACAACCCTATACCAACAAATTAGCTAACCCATGTTAAGTGGACAAATTCCTAGAAAGATACAAAGTGAAATGGAACCAACAAAAGATAGAAACTCTTAATTAACTGAAACTGTTACAAGACTAATCTACCACAAAGACTAGATTTAAATGACTTCATCTAAATGAGGGGTTTAACTGAGGGGGTTAACTGTCTTCATAGTTCATTCTGGTCAGCCCACAATGCACAGTGAGACTCTGCCACAAACAACTTATCCCTCCACGACTAAGAAGATGAGTGTGTTCACTCTCCACTCTTCTGTTCAACATCAAACTAGAAGAAGCTGGGCATGGTGGCACACATCTGCAATTCCAGCAGAGGTTGAGGGTGGAGGACTTCCACAAGTTTGAGGTCAGCCTGGCCTATATAGTGAGTTCAAGATCAACCTGAATTACATTCATAGTGAAACTCTATCTCAAACCCCCTACCCAAGAACAGCTAAAACAATAACGTTTACAAGAAAACACAGGTATATGTCTTCATAACCTTATATTTGGTAATTTAATTTACTTATTTATTTATTTTTATTTTTATTATAGCTGCTCAGCCTGCCCTGGGTGGGGCTGGTGCAACATGTGGTGCCAGGGATTGAACTGTGGTCCCTGTGGTTGCCTAAGCTTGCTTAAGCAGGTGCTTTAGACCACTGAGCCATCTTGCTGTGCCAGGAAATGTACTTTAGATAGAAAGCCAAAGCACAAAGAACAAAACAGATAAACTAAATATTAAAACTTTTATGCTCCAAAGAATACCATCCACAAAACAAAGACAATCTATACAATAAAAATATCTCTGTAAATCATCAGTCTCTAATAAGGAATCTGTACACCCTATACAGATAGCTACAATAATAAAGATGACAACTTCAAGGGTCTGAAAAGACATCCCTACAAAGATAGAAGAATGCCAGTAAGCCCAATGAAAAGATGCTCAATTTCATTAATCCTCAGAGCAATGCAAATCTAAACCATAGTGAGATGACACTTCAAACTCACCAATAGTTACAATCGACAAGACAGATAATACACTGTTGAGAATATGATGAAATTAGAATTCTCACACTGGATATGGATGTAAAATGGCAAGCCCACAGCAGAAAACAGTCAAAAAGTTAAAACACAGGGCTAAAAGTGTAGCTCAATAATAAAAGCACGTGAAAGACAGATTTGTTCCAATACCACAAAAGGAAACAATATAAACTGAAACAGAAACAGAAGTACAATATAAACTGAAACAGAAACAGAAGTACCATATAATCCCAGAAATTCCTAGGTATATAACCAAGGAAAATAAAAGTGTATGTCCCCATAAAAGTTTGAATTTTATTTTTTTTTTTTTTTGCGGAACCATGGGTCAAACTCAGGACCTTGCACTTGCCAGATAGGTACTTGTGCCCTGATCCTGGTCCCACTGAATATAAATTTTTTAAAGATTTATTTATTTGATACAGGGTCTCACTAGGCAGTTTGGACTCAAGAGTGATCCTCCTGTCTCAGCTGCACCAACACTCAGATTCTAGGCATGCACCACCACATCCAGTTTTAGAGGCTGACGTTGGAGCGGCACGTGGTATGTGGGATGGAGCCCAGGTCCTTGCGCTTGTTAGACAGGCGCTTAGACCACCTAGCTATCTTTGACTCTGTACATAAAAATTTTATAGTAGCATTATTCACAATAGATAAGTGGAAACAATTCAAATTTCCACATAAAGCTAAACAAAATGTGATATACCCACACGATGGAATACCACTCAGTAATTTTTTTAAAATTGAAATTTATGCTGTAACACAGATGAACCTTGAGAACATGTTAAAGGACAAAGGTTTTCAGGAAAAAAAAGAATTTGTATGATTCCACTTATAGAAAATATTTATAGGGGCTTGCAAGTTAACTTAGTTGTTTAAGCGCCTGCTCGGGCAAACCCACTCAGTTGTAGGGGACCACGGCTGGATTCCCCAGCTCCACATGTCTTACCAGATATGCCTTTGAGGCATCCTGAGCCAGCACACCGCTCCCCAAAAAAAGTCCTTCTCAGAAAATATTTATAGTAAGTGAATCTCAGGACTACGGAAGATGGAAGAGTTGGTGGGATCATAGCTAAGAAGTACAAGACTTATTTTTGGGATGATGAGAACTTTTTTTTTTTTATGATGAGAACTTTCTAAAGGATTTCATGGTGATATTATACAACTCTGAATATACTAAAAGCCATTGAATTGTACACTTTAAATGAGTGAATAGCATTGCACTTCACTGGTATGGATTGTGTCTCAATAAAGTTATTCAAAGTAACAACATATTTGCCAAAGCTTCAACAAATTCATGAGAAAAGACGAACGTTTTGACAATAAAAGTATGCCGTCATCTCTAATCCCTACAGATTATTTACAAAGATCCACTGCTACTTCATTCATGACTTCAGACATGTATTGCATAGTTTGAGAATCTGCTCTATTCTAGGTGTATAAAGCTAAAGCTAGATATGAAAAAGTCAACAAAATGGAGCTGTTTTAATGGAGCTTAGCTGCTAACAGGGATAACGGGTAAGTACAATGCATAGACAATATTAAGTGCTAAGGAAAATGAGAAAGAAGGAAAGCTAAGGAAAGGGTGGAAACAAAGGAAGGTGCAATTTTAAAATAATGAAGGCCGGGCCCAGGGAGATGGCTCAGTGGTCTAAAGCGCCTGCTTGGGAAAGCTTGGGCGGCTTCAGGGACCACAGTTCGATCCCCGTCACCACATGCTGCGCCAGCCCTGCCCTCAGGGCGGGCTGAGCCAGCCATAAAAATAAGTGAATAAACAAATAAAGGTTCTGAAGCAAGAAAAAAATAAATTAATAAAAATAAAAAAAAATTCTTAAAAAAAAAAATAATAATGAAGGCCAAGAAGGTGATAGTTAAGCCCTTAAAGATATAAAAGAGAAACCCACATGGATACTGGAGGCTTCATGCAGGCAGAGCATCAAGTGTAAAAAGCCAAGGCAGGCCAAACAGCAAATAAATATACAAGGAGGTGCAGAACATCACTGGTCATCAGAGAAATGGAAAATAAAACAACACTGAGATCCCATCTCACCCCAGAAAGAATGGCTATCATCAAGAAATCACTAGTAACAAAGGCTGGAGGGGCTGTGGGGAAATAGGAACCCTTCTCCACTGTTGATGGGAATGGTACAACTGCTATGGAAATCAGTGTGGAGATTCCTCAAGAAACTACAACTAGAGCTTCCACTGGACCCAGTCATTCTCCTAGGTATCTTCCCAGAGGAACTAAAACATCATACCACAGCTGTATGTGCAGTCCTAGGTTTATAGGCGCAGTCTGTAACAGCCAAATCTTGGAAACAACCCAAGTGCATGTAAACTGGTGAATGGATAAAGAAGATATGGGATTTTTATACAGTGGAACACTGCTCTGTCATAAAGAAGAATTCGCTCCAGACATTTCTAAGAAAATGGATGCACCTGGAGCCCAGGCTCAAGTTAAATAAACTGGACACACATGTATGAATACCACATTGTTTCTCTGGTGTGAGAAACCAAACATGCAAATAAGGACCAAAATGTATTATAGGTATTGTGAAATAGGAGGAAAATGTTCAAACAGGAAGAGAAACAAAGAAAAGGGGAGGAGAGAAAAGTAAATAAATGAGAAAAGAAGAACATGGAAACAAAGCTCTATAAATGGGGAGCGGAGCAGTGGAGGGCTGGAGGGTAGGGGAATGGGGAAAAAGTTCTATCGTGTACAGGTAAAATCTCTATGATGAATGTGATCGCCATGTATGTTTAAGATCTAGTACCAAAACCTTATTTAAAAAAAAGAAAGAGCCCAGGTAGTGAGTGTCAAGGAACAGCAGGGCAGCCGTTCTGTCTGCGGTGGACAGAGCAAGTGAGAAAATGTGGGAAGAGGGCAGAGCTTATAAATCCCCTGTGAAAGGGACCATTTGCCACCATCAGAAGCTTGGCTTTTATTTTTCACATCCTTGAAAATTATGTATATCTCTCCCACTTGCTCTTTTTTTGTTGTTTTCATTTTGAAATAGGGTTTCACCATGCAGTTCAGGCTGTCCTTGAACTCACTAGGTAGCCCAGACTGGCCTCAAACTTCACAGTGATCCTCCTGCCTCACCCTCCTGAATGTTGGGAATACAGGGGTGCACCACCACACCCAGCTAGCTCTTCTTAGAATACTGCTATTATCATGTCCCCTGACTGCTCAAAACCATAATGGTGCCGGGCGTGGTGGCTCACGCCTGTAATCCCAGCACTTGGGAGGCTGAGGCAGGAGGATTGGTGTGAGTTTGAGACCAGCCTGGGCTACAAAAGTGAGCTCAAGGCCAGCCTCAACTGCATAGCGAGACCCTGTCTCAAAAAGACAAAAAAAAAAAAAAAAAAAACCATAATGGTTTAAGTGTCCAGCTCATCAAATCCAAATTCCCCTCGTAAAGCAAGATCTTCCTTACAACAACTGTGTGTCTGCTCTAGGAAGAGGCACTCTCGTTAGACACAGCTTTAGTTTCCTCTTTTCGTACTGATGCTAGGGAATGAAGCCAGAGCCCACAAAGACCAGGCTAGCACTGCAAGCTACATCTAGCTTTTATTTTTATGATGGGATAAGCCTAATTAAGTTGCCCAAACTGGCCTTGAACTCACAGTCCTCCTCAGCCTCCAAGCAGCTGGGCTTGTCATGTGCACCCAGCTTATTTCTGCACTTAAAAGCACTTCATCCATGATGTTCCACTGTTAGAATGGAAGGTCTTGCAGACACTTTCTAGTTTTCATGATCAGACCACGTGTGTCCTGCACCCTTATAAGTTTCCCACTCCTCTCACTGATCTCCCTCTTCTCACTTAACTGATTTATAAATCAGTATTTTTACTTTAAAATAATTGCATTCCTTCTTTTTCAAGGATTATAGATTATGTACTCACAGTGAAAAAAAAAAAAAAAAAAAAGGGGGCCTGCCAGGATGGCTCAGTGGTCTAAAGCGCCTGCTTGGGAAAGCTTGGGTGGCTTCAGGGACCGCGGTTAGATCCCCGGCACCACATGCTGTGCCAGCCCTGCCCTCGGGGCAGGCTGAGCCGGCCATGAGTGAATAAACAAATAAAGATTCTGAAACAAGAAAAAATAAAATAAATAAAATAAATAAAATTCTTAAAAAAAAAAAAACAGCGCCTAAGCCCTGTGTTGCCAGAAGTGCCTTATGCCAAATACTAAGTAGGAATGTGGTGCTGTGCTCTAAATAGCCATCAAGAGCCTCAAGTGTCTCATCACAGTGACTTCGCCAGACTCAAAGCTATCTGTGACAAAGTCAAGTTTAAGTGATTTTAATCAGAGCTGGAAAATGAAAATTCTCTAAGACTTTCTCTACAAGTTAAAATTAAAATGACAGTCTGACATGGTCGGTCATGCAGGCCTGAAATCACTAAGGAGGCTGAGGCGGAAGGATCACTTCAAGTGAGTGCAAGTCAGCCTGGATTACATAGCAAGACACTGCCTCTAAATAAATAACATTTATTTTCTATCACTTACTGGCATATTGTAACTAAATACCCAGGTGAAAATATAAATGTTGAGCTGGGCTTGGTAGCATCTATCTGTGAACCCAGCCCTCTAGGAGGCTGAGGCAGGAAGATCACAAAGTCAAGGCCAGGCTAAGCAAGTTAGTGATTTAACGAGGCCCCATCTCAAAATAAAAATTATAAAAGGCTGAGAATTTACCTCAGTGTAAAGGACCTATATTCAATCCCCAAACAAATATTTAATGAGGTAAGACAGAATTCTCCTAAGTTATAGAGTTGGAATTTCCAGAAGCATTACCTTATTAAGTTCTTTCCGTACCAACAAAACCTCTCCCATATTCACATCAATAGAAAGGTAATAATGAGGTATAGTCTGCTTTGATTGCATTAACCGCTGTGCAATAACCTGAAAGCAAGGAAGTCAAAAGTCAATTATCTTAAGAGAAGACTTTACCCAATTCAAGTCTCTGTTTACCTCCTTACTCCGCTCCCCAGTAATACCTCACACATTATGCGATTTGGACCATGAAGCGCTGCGCGCTGAACCTGTACCATCTGATAGGTTTAACCAAAACAGTGGTTTGCACCCTCAGTACTCACCTGACCAAACCGGACTTCCCTTCAGTCATCTAATATTCCCACCACTGAAAAGATTTCCACTAGTGTTTTAGACCATTAAGAGGACTGAACAGCCAGAGTACAGACGGGCCCAAAAGCTCTGGCTCCTTAGGTGGCAATGCACTTACTCGGCGAATGTTGCTGATTGGGATGTCTGTGAAGACACCTGTAGGAACCGGGGCTACTCCTGGACTTGGGGGAGGCACAGCAGCTGCGGGGGCCTATGGGAGGAGAAAAAGCGCTGAGTTAATCCAGTTCGATCTTGGCATAAACAGCTAGTAGGGACTGCCATGACTCTTTCTAGATAGCAAAGTAAAGCGTAAACACTTATAGAAGAATGCTAAGACCAATGGACAGAGGGACTACATGAGACAACTCATTTAAGACTTTTGTCTTCATTTTTTTATGTAGATTTTTTTTTTTTTTTTTTTTTTTTGTACTGGGGATTGAACTCGGGACCTTGTGCTTGCCAGGTGGGTGCCTATGCCGCTGAGCTATATCCCTGGCCCTTTCTTTCATAGAATGCTGGAGTCTCATTTTGTTGTCTTGTATCATTGTCTGTGTGTGTGTGTGTGTGTGTGTGTGTGTGTGTGTGTGTGTGTGTACAGGCGGGATCTGAGACAGTTTTGCTATGTAGTTCAGGGTGGCCTTAAACTGCCTATGTGCCTCAGGCTGGCCCTGACCTCACAGCAATCCTCTTGCCTCAACCTCCCAAGTGCTCCGATTACGGGCATGTACCACACATCCAGTGTACTTGTTTTTGTTGTTGTTTGAGACAGGGTCTTACTATGTAATTCAGACCACCCCTTGGGTCACTATGTAGCTCAGAGAGGCCTTAAATTCATGACAATGCTCCTGCCTCAGTTTCACAAGGGCTGCTGGTATTAAATCTTGCTGCATCAGCCCTGTCAGTGCCACCATCCCTGGCTGAAGTCATGTTTTCATGAGTATCACCTTTCTTTGACCCAGAACATAAGCAGTAACTAGTTTATATAAAAAATTTGAGGGGGAAAAAGTATGTGCACAAAAAGCAATCAAAAAACATTCTTAAATTGAAAGAATTGAGATAAACTAATCCACTATCCTTAAAATGAAAAACTGTTCATTTTAAACATCTGGATAACTAGACCATCTTGTTTACTTTTGCCTATTACTTAGCACTTTTGCCAACCAAACAAAACTTGAACATATCAAGTTAGTCCTTGAGTGTCCTAATTAACCACACAGACCCTAGACAACCAACTTGTAAACATGCTGAATAATAAAGAGAAGGGGTTTGAGGAAAAACTTTCCATCACTACTCAGAGCCCAATATTCATAGACATCACTATGACGTGTCACCTCTGACTGAACATATTGTATGTGAGAGTATGCGAGAATCTAAGTATTGTTAAATCACTGTAATTACAAATGTCATTCTGGTCGAACTATTTCACACTTAACACATTAAACAGTCTAATATGGAAATCAAAGCACTTTGTGGGGTAACTGTTAAAAAAATAAGAGCCAAACAGAACTCACAGGGGCAGCTTTACTAGGCACAAAAGAGTCGATGTCCTTTTTGATGATCCTGCCATCTGGTCCGGTGCCTAGAAGAAATACATAAGCATCAGAGAGACAACAGCAGGCCACTGGCCAGGGCTAACCCTGCAACCAAGTGAAAGGCCTTAAGGTTTGGTACCAAAGGCAGCCTGAATGGATCACCCTGCACCTACGGGTCTCCCTCAGAATACCAGCTTTTGTTGCTTATTCACTGCAATTCAAGTTATCCTTGCTTATTCTTTTTTTTAATTATTGTAAATATTCTTTTATATATTTCTCCCACTCCTTTCTTTTGAGACAAGGTCTTGTTATGCGGTTCAGCCTGACCTTGAGTTCATTTTGTAGCCCAGGTTGGTCTCCAACTCCAAATGATCCTCCTGTCTCAGCCTCCTGAGTGCTGGGATTACAGGTGTGCATCACTACATCCAGTCTCTTTATTTTATTAATTATATATTTTTTAAATTTCTTAGTTTTAAATTATGAAGTACTGACATAGGATAACACTGAAGACAACCTACACATCTGGGCTGGGAAGATAGCTCTGCTGTCTAAGTGCCTGCCTGGCAAGCACAAGGACCTGGGTTCAATCTCTAATATCACATGCCTTGTCAGACACATGCCTATAATCCCAGCACTGGGGAAGCTGAGACAGGAGGATCGCTACAAGTCTGAGCTTCATAGCAAGATGCTGTACCAAAATAAATAAATAGTTTTTTAAAAAAGTAAAACTAGCTGTGCCTTTCTGCTTAGCTTTAAAAAAAATCTACCTTTCCTGAACTTTAAAATAAAGAGTCTCACTTGGTCATAAAGGATTTCCTTATACATGGTTAACAGATTTGATAATTTCTCTGGATAAACTGGGCAAGTCAGTTGTTTCAGCCCAAAGAGCACAAATTTAATTACAGTTATCTCATCTTTAGAATCTTTCACTCCCCATGTTTTTGTTTTTTCTATATGGGGGGTGGGTTTGAACTCAGTCCTTCACACTGAGCTGTATCCCCAGCACTTTTCCGAGACAGGGTCTCCCAAAATTGCTCAGGCTGGGTTAGAACTTGCCATCCTTCTGCCTGAGTATCCTGCAGTGCTGGGACTACAGGCAAAGAGCCCCCAAACTGGTTACCTTGCTATGTAGTCTCTATGGTTCACTTCTTTCCCACAATAGAACTAAGCAGGACTATGTTAGAGACAACAAAGGAAGCAGGCAGTGCTACATATCAGAAAGGCCCTTCAAATCTTTCTCAACAGGTTTAATTTTATTTTTCTTTAATTTCCCTTCTTCCACTCATCTATCAATTCTTAGGATTAGTTGTAGACTTAGGGAGGTAATCCTGATCTTAAGTTCCAACCAGTTTTAGAATTTTGATATAATAACCTTTTACACTGGCCTACTTAAAAATAAATAAATAAATAAAAGGATCAAACTGATTCATCTTCCCCCACAGCAAAGTTCTCCAAGGGTTCCTATGTGTGCAGTTCTTCCCAATCCCTTTCCTTCACATGAGCACTGAAGTGGTAGCACCCTCACTAGCTTGCTCTCCTTTATATAAGACAGGAACCACCTCCCCTTACGACCAAGGCTGAGCCTGACACCACATGGTGCAGCCCCTGAAGGGAGGAAACCAGGAGCACAACCCACCCTACTCATGAGAACTTCCTGACCAGGAGTTAGCTGAAACCTAAGTTTAATTCATCTCCTTAAGAAGGCAACGAGGAAGTCAAAGCAATGAGGCAGAAGAACCCTGACTGAGCAATACAATTACAGAGTTCTTGCTGAACACAAACAAGACAGATAACAACACAAGACTTAATCTAACTACAGGCACTTAATCTCTTGTGGTTTTCATTCTCACAGGCAAGATACTTATATATAATGCCAGCCTGAATTAGGAACATGTAAAACAAAATGGGATATTTCTATGAACAGGGCTTTGTACCAGAGAAATGCGAAATATATGGGTGGTCTTCAGACTAAGAAAATTCTGACCATCAGGCATTAAGCCTTAACACAGGATATTCCTAAATCATATTCATATGTACCTTTTCTCCCTAGCAACATTAAACTCTCTGGTGCCAACAGACTAAGTAATTATAGTTAATCTGTCTAGTTTGTGTTGTTATCTATCTAGTACAGACCTGGCTGACTGTACTGTAAGTTCAGAACCACAAACCAGAAACAGACCCTGTACAAAATACGTACATGCATGCATATATACATACATACATATATAATTTTTATAAAAAAGCATTTCTGGCTAAAATGTCACCAGAGCCAGCTGAGAAGTCCTGCACTCGTCATTCTGCTATCACTAAAGCCACAACTTTACTTCTACAGCTTTCCTCAGAGCAGACGCTCTTCAGGGCTGCCTTTACTTCTCTGACATCCCCCTGCCTATACTGGGTTCCATCTCACCAATGTGCTTTGTTTTATCTTTTCATTTTGTTTTGTTTTTAACGCCTTTAGGACAGGGGATACAGGGTCTACAGGGCCTCACTACGTTGGTCGGACTCATAGTGATTCTCCTGTTTTCAGCCTCCCAAAGTGCTGGGATTACAGGCGCGAACCACCATGCTGGCCCTTGTTTTCTGTCTTTTCGAAACAGGACTTCACTCTGCAGCTCAGGCTGGCCTCAAATTCAGTGATCTTCCTGCCTCAGCCTCCTGAGTGCTACGTTTACAGGCATATACCACCATACCTGGCTCTCTTACTACCTTTTAAAATTACCGCTGTCAAGTTCCCATATTTAATCCTTGACAAGTCTGTTGATTTTAAGGAAAAAAATGAATCTTAATGTATCCATTTCTTTTTTTATCCATTTCTATTTTTAGCACCCTTATGTAAACCAACATGAGTTCCAGCCACGGCATCTAAACAAGCATCTGGCTTTCATTTAATCTCTTTCCTTGGAGAAAATGAACTTTCTTAAATGTATCAAGCTAGGTGCAGTGGTACAGACCTGTACTGCCAGCACAGTGAAAGACTGACACAGGAGGATCACAAGTTCAATCAGCCTGGACAATTTAGTGAGACTCTTTCTTAAAATAAAAAACAAAAAAAGCTGGGGATATAGCTCCGTGTAAGGACCCTAGTATAAACCCTAATAACACACAAAAATTTGCACACACACACACACACAAATCACTTCCTTGCCTACATCTCTCAATGGTTTCCCATTAGACTAAATAAAATATCCACTCTCCTCATCCCCAGGAAGATCCTTGATGCCTCACCCCTTTCCAACTTCACCTGTTTCGCTCACTGCTCCATCATGCTCCTGAGACATGCCCAGCGCTCTATCTCAGCCCACGTGTGGCTGCTTCCCTCCCCTTGGGCTGGCTCACAGACCCACTCCTCACCTTCACATCCAATCATGCCTCACCTCACCAGGAGTGTCTTCCCCAACTAATAGCGGCCATGACTTAAAAAATAGTTACAAGGCAGTCATGACTACACATTTATCTCTCTGCCAATCACGTGTTTACCACCATGATTATTTCTCTGCACTTAAATTATCTTATTTAATAATAAAAGTATTATCATGATGGCTATTTGTTTACCTATTTCATCCTCACAATTTTTTTTTTTTTTTTTTTTTTTTTTTTTTTGAGACAGGGTCTCACCCTATAGTAAAGGCTGGCCTTGAACTCATGGCAATCCTCCTCCCTCATCCTTTCAAGCACTGGATTCCAGGTGTACACCACCATGCCTCACAATTCATTCGGTATGATTTTTATACACAAATAGGTCACACAGTATAAAACAGAGCTGATGTTTAAACCCAAGCATTCTAGTTCCAGAGAATACTACTATGCTATAATCCCATCCTGTTCTTTTTTCTTTTTTTATTTTGGTGGTACCAAAGACTGAACCTAGGCTGCCAGGACCTTTAAATTGAGCTACATTCCCAGTTTTGTTTTGTTTTTTTAAAATATATTTTGTACAGGGTCTATAGGTTCTACAGGATCTCACTACATAGATCACACTTGTAGGGATTCTCCTGTAATCCTTCTGAAGCACTGGAATTACATGTGTGTGCCACCACATTCAGTCTCAACTGCCCTCTCAGCATGCCCCATGGGCGGGGCTGGCACAGCACGCTGGGGATTAAACAAGGCCACTGGGCTCCACCTAAGCAGGTAGGTGCCTTAGTTTACTGAGCTATCTGGCCAGCCCTTCCTCAGCTCTTTTCTGGGGAATAGGGTCTCACTGCATCACAAAATTGTCCAGGCTGGACTTGAATTTGCAATCCTCCTCCCTTGGCCTCCCAAAGTGCAGGGATCAGAGGCATTCACGACCAGGCCTAACTTGTTCATGTCATTCTGTATTGTGTGTCACGTAAGCAATCGAAGCTGAAATCTCATCCAACTTCCATGGAGATTTACCTTTCACTTGTGTAAGATCAATCCCCTTCTCTGCAGCCAACTTCTTTGCAAGAGGGCTAGCAAACACCCTTCCCCTAGGTCCAGCAGGAGGAGCAGATGCAGCAGGAGTGCCTGGTGGTGCGGGGCTCACGGGCTGGGGTGTTGGAAGAACACTGGCCACCTTTTGAGAAGTTACAAATTATTAACTTACAACTGTGAGTATCGATCTGAAAGATTAAGAGTTTAGATTTTTATGAAGAGCTATTTTAATTCAACAATGGTCACTTTCTTCTCCAAAGGACACAGTGCACTTTTTTTTGTCTTTAATCAACATAATATAGGTTCATGAATAGAAAGAATAGTCTACATCAAAGACAGAGTCATCTTACTCAATGACAGCAGTGGGAATTTTAATACTGCTGATCAGTCTACAAGATCCTTAGAGCTTTTCTGCACTTTAATCTCTTGCAACTTTCTTCTTTCTTTTTCTTTCTGTCTGTCTTTCTTTCTTTCTTTCTTTCTTTCTTTCTTTCTTTCTTTCTTTCTTTCTTTTTTTCAGTACCAGGGATTAAACTGGGGACCTTGCACTTGCCCAAGCAGGTGCTTATGCCACTGAGCTATCTCCTCAGCCTCTTGCAACTTTCTTCTCATTAAGTTTATTGCCAACATAGTTTTTGTGTTTACTAAACTTAATGCCAAAATACAAAATTATGAAATACTGTTCCATATTAAAAGTGACTTAAATAAACCAGTTACACTCTTTGTCAGCTCTCCACAAATGCAAGGCTGTCAGAAATCAAGCTGTCTCTGACAGAAATGTCTAAATTCACAGGATTCTAGTTCCTGCAGAAGCTTTGATACAAATGTTAACTATGCCTGAAGTGAATACACATTTATGGTACAGGTGTAGAGTGTACAGTGTAAAGTACACTAAATTCTGCACATCACAAGGTAAGTCATGTCCAGGTTTCAATGCACTATGAATGTATGCTCACCCACTGTAATATATAAATACCTTTATATATAAAGACAACTGAGAGTGACAGAGTCATAGGGTAAAATAGACTAAGGGGAAATAAACCCTAGCTTCCATAAAGAGGATATTCATACCCAGAGCAGAAAGAGAACATGTTACTTCAGCTTTGTTTTCAGCAGGACACAAGACAGCAGAGGCAAAATAGCTACAACGATCAATCTACTGACCACCAGGAGGTGGTACAATGCAACATGACACCCTCCACATGTTTCCTAAATGTTGGTGTACTACCTTCTTCCTTATTCATCAGACCTTGGAGCTGAAAGGAACCTAAGATATCACCTAATCAAATCCCTTTCACTTTGAAATGAACAGGATAAATGTGCTCTTGATTCTAGAAGCATACCTACCAGGGGTGGGGTTGGTGGTGGTGCTTGTGGTTTTAAATCAGTTACTTCAGTCGGCCTATAATCAGCAAATGCTGCTATATCTGCCTCTTTTTCTACAATAATACAAAGTGGGGTTCCTAGGGGGACGTCTCTTGTGCCTTCAGGAATCAGGATTTTTGCCAGATAACCTTCTTCCTGTACTTCAAAACCTTAAACAGAAAAAAACAGCATTATGGAATTTAAAACTTTACCATCCATACAAGCCCACAACAGAGTTTTAAGAAAAAGGCTTTCATCAAAGACTGCGTAGCCTTATTGCAAACCACTTAGCCTCTCTGTGGCTGGGTGTGGTGGTGCACACTGTAATGCAGCACTCCTGGACCTGAGCCTGGGAGATGACAAGTTCAAGCCCTGCCTGGGCAACTCAGAAACTTAGTCAAGCTTTATCTCAAAAATAAATGAATAAATAAATAAATAAATAAGCACCAGGGATTTAACATAGTGCTAAGAAGGTCCTAGCTTCAATCTGCAGTACAAGGAGAAAGAATAGAGATGATTGGTGTACACTCAGCCCTCCCTATGCATAGGTTCCACATCCTTTCATTCAAGCAAATGTAGTTAAAAATACTACATTGTTGCTGACATGTATTACATAATTAGGTCTATGACGGTTCCAACTATGTTAAACACCTACAGACTTTCTTCTCTTGTCATTATTTCCTAAACAATATAGTATAACAACTATTTATGTAACATTTATGCTGCATTACAAGTAACCTAGAAATGATATATCGTATATGGTAGTTGTTGGGGGTATAACGTAGGCAAAGAAGCTTATTTAGCTCAGAGAGGGGCATGAGTTTAATTCCCAGCACCAAACACAAACAAATACATGAAAGAAAGGTTGCACAGTTATATCTGCATACTATGTCACTTTGTAGCAGTACCTGAGTATCTGCAGATTGGGGTAGAGGACATTCAGAACCAGTTCCCCACCCCATATGAAGCAACTATGGGATGACTATACTTCTTTCAGGATATGGAGCATGTTAAGAACTTAAAGGAGGGCCCGGCGGGATGGCTCAGTGGTCTAAAGCGCCTGCTTGGGAAAGCTTCGGCCGCTTCAGGGACCACAGTTCGATCCCCGGCACCACATGCTGCTCCAGCCCTCGGGGTGGGCTGAGCCGGCCATAAAAATGAGTGAATAAACAAACGAAGGTTCTGAAACAAGAATAAAAATAATAAATAAAATTTAAAAAAAAGAACTTAAAGGAATTAGTATTTTTCAACTACTTAAAACAGTATATGATATGAAATAAATGAGCATAACTGGTCTTCCAAATCCAGAAAGCTAAAAATATTTGAAAAAATTTGCACAAAACATGTATCGTGGATACTGGGATATATGTATCTGTTACATATAATTATGAGAGATTATTTAAGAGCTACAAAAGTAAAACTACAAAAAGCTAGCTGGGCATGAAAATACACACCTGTAATTCCAGCAAATGAGAGGCTAAGGCAGGAGGACTGCAGCAAGCTTGATGCCAGTTTGGGCTACATAGTGAGTTCGAGGCCAGCCTGAACTACATAGTGAGAGCTTGTCTCACAAACAAAAAACAAAACAACCTTAAAAAATATAAACAAGTTGCCAGAAGTTAGGTAATATGGCACATGCTGAGAGGTGGAGGTAGAAGGATTCTAAATTTGAGCCCAGCCTAGACAACTTAAGTGACTTACAGAAACATTGCCTCAAAATAAATAAAAAGGGCTGGGGATGAAACTTCATACTAAAGCCCTACATCCAACCTTCAATACTTAAAAAAAAAAAAAAAAAAGTCATTGGAGAGAATAAGTTTGGCTTTCCAGGGTTTCCTCTGGTGGCAAAATATGGAGTAGAGGCAAGAAATTCAGCATCTATAAATACCTATAAATATTATCACAGATAGTTGATTCCCATGTGGGATTTGTTTCTAAGCATAAAAAATCAAAAAAGGGGTAAATGGGGAAAAAAAAAAAAAAGGGGGGGGGGGTAAATGGAAATGTGACATACCTAAACAGACATTGTATGTCATTCTCAAAATACAAAGACAATCTAAACTTTGGTTTCAGTTTTCTTTCAAAGTTATCTTAAATTCTTGGCATTTTCCTACTGTGGAGGGGGTGGCATGAGTTTAATTTCTCCTCTTTCCTCCTTTCCTTTGAGCAGTTTACACCACAGCTGTTCTGGGATAGCTTTTCAACAACATGGAAGTAAAGATAAAAAGGAAACTTTGGCTTAAGAATAATCTCTAATTGACATATCCTAGATTAAGTTAGTATGGAACTGACAGATCCAATTATGCATATTTTTGTCATAAAATGTCTTGCTCTAGGAAACCAATCCTAAAAACTGTAAAATTGTCGTGTTCTCACTCACTCATTGGAGAGAATGGCAATCCTCTTCCTCAGTGGAATACTCAGTGCCTCAACCATTAAGAGCTGAAGAAATCTCACCTATAGTGGCCTTGTCAGTCTCTATCTCCGCCAACAAGTCTCCTTCACTTAGCTTTTCACCCACTTTTTTTTCCCATCTCTGAACTGTGCCCATGGTCATGGTAGGAGAGAGGGCAGGAAGAAGTACCTGCAGAAACAAGTTTGTGTTACTGCATAGAATTAGGAAGCCCTGGACACTAAGGCACCCATGCAAGCTTACAGTTTCATGATGTGATAGTGACTCTGACAATTCAAACACCTATCACAGAAAAGGCAAAGCTCTTAATAGTGTCCCATCAATTAAATCCTTCAGATCCTAAGCTTTGTGTTTGAACTATAACATTCTAACATTCTTTCCATAGTTAAACTTAATCGGTAGAAAAACTTCTTACAGTCAGAATTAATTTCTTCAATATATATCTAAGCACAGAACATCTTTTCATCTTTTTGTAACCTAAGATCAAAATGCAATGTTTTCACAGGATGATGTTAGTCCAGATCGTTCTTAAAATTTTGCTATGCTCTATATTTAGCATCTACTTACCTTTTCCTTCATTGGAAAACACATTTATCCTACCTTCCCTAAATATAAGATAAATCAGTATTAAATATTCTTTGATGAATACAGTAAATAACAATATATTGTGTTATTCAAAATTGCTATGAGAATAGATTAAGTGTTCTCACTATAAAATAGTAAAGAAATGGCTAGTGAGACAGCTCAGTGGACTCAGCACCTTCTTAGGCAAGTGCAGCTTCCAGGGTTTGATCCCTGACACCACAAGTTGCGCCGGCTACCAAGACAGGTGCATGCCCGTAATCCTAGCCCTAGGGAAGCTAAAAACAGGAGGATCACTATGAGTCTAAGCTGCATAGTGAGACTCTGTACCAAATACATAAAAAGAAAAAGAAATGCCATATTAATGTAGCCACCCCACATCATAAACATACCTCAAAACAATGTACTGCAATGATGAACTTACAGAATTTTTATGTATTCAATTATTTTAAAAATTAAAATGTAAAAAAACAACTTTTTGGTGCTAGAAATTGAACTCAGGGTTTCATGTTTGTGAAGCAGTACCCTACCAGTAACCTATACCCTTAGTCCTCCCCTAAAACTGTTTTGGTAATAATCATTTCTACTCCACCAAAACAGAAACATCAGATTGGTTGGCACAGATTTAAAACGCTTTCCTATTTATATAGTATACATGTCCACCAAACTTGGATGTTTTTCACTTACAGATTTCATCTGCTGCCTAATAATCTTTTATATCTAATTAGCAATAGCCTTATCCTGAGGAAAAATAAGA
This sequence comes from Myocastor coypus, assembly GCA_004027025.1. Taxonomy (NCBI): domain Eukaryota; kingdom Metazoa; phylum Chordata; class Mammalia; order Rodentia; family Myocastoridae; genus Myocastor; species Myocastor coypus. The sequence goes on along the minus strand of PVJA010002277.1, from coordinate 59,998 downwards.
CCAAAAATGTCTCCAGAAGGGAGAAATAAGGCAAAACAAGACGGAAATTTCTTTTAAAATGCTTTTCTCAGTTGGGCACAGAGGTGCACACTTGCAAACCTAACACTGGACACTGAGGCAAAGGGATCACAAGTTTGAGCACAACCTGGGCACTCTGGGATTTAGTAAGACCCCATCTCAAAATAAAAATGAAAAGGGGGCTGCTATGGTTTATGTCTAGTTGTCCCCCCAAAGCCTCATGCAGTAGTCATTGGGCGGGGACCTCTATAGATTGAGACTTGATCCATGATCCCTGGGATTATTGTGTTTTAGTACTGATGGGATTATCGGTCTGATAGGGCTGGAACTATGGGTGTGGTCTCGGGCGGATATCCTAAGGCAGAGAGCCTGATAGGAATATAAAGAGAGACAGAGAGACAGACTAGAGTTGTCACTCTGCTGCCCTGTTTAGTTGGCTAACTCTGTCACCATTTTGTTACTGTTCTGCCGCCATGAACTGGATGCCCTCTGTCCTGCTCCACTCAGCCTTGGGCCAGCTGGACATGGACAGAAACCTCCACGAACTGTGAGCTAAATAAACCTTTCCTTCCTTCATTTTGAGTGTCAGGTATCTGTCCCAGCAATGAGTAAAAAGTAACTAAGACAGGGGCCAAGTGCAAAGATCAATACAAAGGTCCTGAGCTGAAATGCTAGGACTGAAGGGAAGAAAAAGTTTTCTTTGTTCAGAATTTGCAATCTTCACCTGCTTCTGGAGAGTCAGTAGGGCGAGCAACCTCTACACAAAAACCTAAAGGACCACTAAGGCACAAGACTAGCACTTGCACACAGTCATGAAGTACAGAAAAGTGATGTTCTTACTGGATGACACAATTTTTTTGAAATAAGATCAAGTAACTGTGTGATAGGAACACCAAACAAAATTTCATCACAAGTGATTATTAACATACATGTTACTAACAGACCATGAGAGAAACATTATTACTAAAAAAAAAATGATTTCTACAAATTTTCTTACATAGCATGACTAATATTTTTATCTACTTCCAACATCAAAAACACACAAACACACATAAACAACCCTAATTTCTAACAAACTAATTTCCTAGAAACTGACTTAAGCTAATAGAATCAGCACTCAGTCTGGGCACTTATGTTTATAAGAGATTACACTTTAGTCTTCAGCTTTATTACAATGCTGTCTTATTTGTCTAGTCCACACTTTCTAGAGTTAGCTTTTCATTTATAAATACTACTGTTAGATTGGTTTATCCACTTTTGGGAAACAGACCATAATATGTCAAAGAAAAACACTGAGGACTTTCATTCAACAGATGGCACCTGAGACCTATAATAAACTATATGTACACAGAGTACTTATAAGGAAAAATCACCCTCAAGTTTTGTAATGAAATATTCTTGAGAGAGAAGAATCAAGCATTGTCCTCTATTCAATACTGAGGATGAGGAAGGCTAAATAAATTATGCAAGCTCACATACCTGGAAATAACAACTATGAATTAAGTGTTCAATCTGCATGGTTGAACACATAATTCTAAATGATAAGAATCTGCCACATTTGGTGCTAGTTTCCAGGACACAAAAACTGGGGTGATGAAAAATATATATATACAAATAACTCATCAAGTAGATCAGTGATGGTGAACATATGGCATGCATGTTAGATACTAATGTGCAAGTTGTTTTTTCTAAACTAAAACCTCAGTACCTGCAGGGCAGGTGCTTCATAAGTGAGTGGGTTTTGCACTGCGGTTTAGGCACTTGGTCTGTAAGAGGTTCATCCCCGAACTAGATCCAACTATAAGACACTAGGCCTCACCTGCATGTGAGTAGGATATGAGCTACCAGGAGCCTGAGCAGAAGGTGCAGGCGGCGAAGCAGCAACTGCAGGAGGAGATGCTGGGGCTGCTTGGGGGGCGGGTGCTGCAGAGGAATCCAACGTGTAATTTTTAAAGGCCTCAATATCCTCAGGTCTAAAAAGGCAAAGAATGCACAAATGTTAAGTGAGTTGAAAAAGCAAGTTCAGCTATAAAAGTTATCTTCAAAAGTCCATAATACCTAATTTCTCTTTTTTTTTTTTTTGAGACACAGTCCTGCTATGTAGTTCAAGCTGGTCTTTAAACTCACTATATAACACAGACTGGCCTCAAACTTGAAGTGATCCTCCTGACCTCTCCTGCCTCAGCCTCCCACATACTAGGATTACAGGTGTGTACCACCATACTTGGCTCTCAAAATTCTTTTTTTTTTTTTTGTGGGGGGTACCAGGGATGGAACTCAGGATCTTGTGCTTGCCAGCCAAATGCTGATTCTAATAAGCTATCTCTCTGGCCCCTGGCTCTCAAAATTCTTAATTAAAATATTCTGCTAAGGACTGAACTTCCACAAACAACAAAGTTTCTACTTACTTTCCAACTGTTATACAGATGACAGCTCCAACTGGAACATCTCTGGTACCTTCAGCAACAAGTATCTTTGCCATATAACACTCCTCTAGACTCTCAAATCCCACTGTGGCTTTATCGGTTTCAACCTTTTAACACAAAGTAGTAGTGTGGTTTGCATCACCAGTGTAGTTTACTAGCATGCATCTAAAAATCATACAGCTCTGCAGCCATGTCAAGATAAAAACACTATTATAGATTTGAAAGGAGTTTTTTAAAAAGCATCCTGGGTAAGAAGTCATTCGGCCAGCTGCCAGGGACTGATCTAACAAATCATCTCTAATATCAAATTGCAATACACGTTTCTTAAGCAAGGCGAATGACTAGCCATTGAGAAAGCCTACTCTGTTCAGCAACGCCAATTCTGGGAATGCATCACCACATGCTAAAACTTACCTCTGCAATGAGATCGCCCTCATTGATTTTTTCCCCTTCTTTTTTTTCCCATCGGGCTATGGTGCCTGCCTGCATTGTAGGGGAAAGAGAAGGTAACGGGACCTGCAAGACAGAAGGAAAAAGCACCATGTTTATTTAAAAGGTCTACTTAACTCCATCTGCTTTAACGTTTCATTCAATTCACCGGGTCCCCTTTCACACCAGGCATGGGGAATGCAAAGGGGGTTGCAGCACGGCACTTTCAGGGGCTGGCTTCCTCCTCCACAGCGCCGCAGGCGTGACAGGGTGCAACCTCAGCAGACGTTCTGCACACAGCCCCAGCCTGGAGCTCTTCTTTCAATGGAATCGATGACAAGCGGAAGGGAAGTTCATGAAGCGCAGCAAAGCTAGGCACTGGACGGGGACGATGACACACACTGGATAGAGCTAGAAGATGACCGAGACCTCTGCAGTAGGATTCCCAAGGCCAAGAAGCCGCCCTGAAGGACAACGGGTCCTGGGGTGTAGGGCTCACCTTCTGATGAGGAGGCAGACAGTAACAGCGGCGGCCCGGGGATCCCCAAAGCCGCAGCAGTAAGCGGCTCCGTGGGGGGGCGCCGGAGCTGAGGCTCCAGCTGCCTAGAGCCCGGACCCCGCCAAAGCCCGGGGTCGTCGTGCTGCAGGACCGAGCGGGCGCGCGGCTGGCCCGCAGGCTCCCGCGCGGGGCTGCGGGTCCCCCTCGCAAGGCTGTCCACCGAGCCCCAAGTCCTGCTCCCGGGGCGGCCCGATGGGCCTGTCGGACACAAACACGCCACATAGTGCCACTGAATCCCACTCCCCTAAACCTCCACCGTTTCCAGGGTGACCTCTCCAAGAGCAGCGCAGCTCTGCCGTCAGCCACTCCGCGCAGCCGCACGTTGTCGTAAAACCGGCGCCGAGCGCTGGCACCGCCCATCTTCCACGGCGGCATCTGCCAGCACCCGGGACTCGGCCAGCAGGCCTGAGGGGGACTTTGTCCCCGCTAAGTGTCTTGGGGAAGGGGAGCTGGCCCGGGCGCCAGGGTAGAAGAAAGAGGCCGAGAGAGGGTGCAGGGTGGGCCTAGGAGAGGCGTCCTAAGGTTGGGACGGCGCTGAGAGCCGTGGCCGAAGGGCGGAGAGGTGACGGGAGGTGTCGCAGCTGGGCCGGGACGCTGGGAGCCGCCGTGTTTTGAGAAAAAGCTGGGAAACGAGCTCGCCGGCCGACGGACTGGACGAAGGGAGCCTTCGGCCTGGGGCGGGGTCTTCTTGGAGCGGCGCCTCGGGAAAGAACAGCAAGGATCCCCTGCGGGGCGATCGCGCTCAGGTGTAGTGCGCCCGGCTTCCGCAGAGCCGGAGGTGGCCGGCTTCGGCGCCCCACCGCGCGAGCTGTCCAGGGACACAAAGGTTCATTTGAGGTGTGCAGCTCCAACCGGAACCGGACCAACAGGTTTTCCAGGACAGTGTGAAGGGCAGCCAAGAGGAAGGTGCATTCTCACATCCAGATGTCTTGGAGGAGGATTAAGTCTATTGTGTGGGGGCTGGGGAGATAGCTCTGTGGCACAAGTGCCTGCCTGGCAAGTGCAAGGTTGTGAGTTTGAACCCCGGTCCCACAAAAAAAAAAAAAAAAAAAAAAAAAAAAAAAAGTCTACTGTGTGTATACAAGTTTGCAAGTCCGATCCATTACCCTCTGGTTTCCCTAAGATCTCCATAAATAGCTAGTTTTTAAAAGATATAGTACTGTCACGAGAAGTGCACTGTTGTGCCACTTTCGTGTGACCATCGTGTATCAGGGGTCCCTATGACATATAATCTTTTTTTTTTTTTTTCTCTCTCTCTACCTGGAATTAGCCCAGGACCTTGTGCTTGCCAGGCAAGCGATTATTCTACTGAGCTATCTCCCTGGCCCTAGGTCATATAATCTTGTGGAATCACATTTTACATTTAGTAGGTCATTATCAAAATATGTGGGTCATGACCTTTTTTTTTTTTTTTTTTTTTTTTTAATGTGCGAGAGGGTCTTCCCATGCAGTCCAAGCTAGTTTTAAACTCACTAAGGGGGCCAGAGAGGTAGCTTGGTCTAAGCGCCCACCTGGGAAGAACAAGGACTCAGGTTCTATCTCCAGTACCATGCTTGGTGGCATATGCCTGTAATCACAGCACTGGGAAGGCTGAGACAGGATTATCATGAGTCCAGCTGTGTTGTGAGACCCTGTACAAAAAAATTCACTTTGCTTGGAACTTCCAGCAACTCTGCCACCTGAGCCTCCCAAGTGCTGGAATTACTGGTGTGCACCACCACCCCTGGCTGGAAAATATTATTTCTGAGCTTAAGGTGACAGTGAATTAGGAAGCATATGCTATTTTTATATTGTCAAGCCTCCAGTGTACAGATGGTCAGAGAACACCAAGAACAGAACAAAAACTTAGAAGTGGGGAGATCCTGACATTTGAAAGCACACTCAACCTTGCTAATAATTAACTTGGAAAATTAAAGCAGCCAAGAGATACTAGTTCTGGTCTAACATTTTCCAATTTTCAGGCAGGCATCACTGCCTAACAAAAGTAGTATAATTGAGGAATATAAAATGTCCAGATTAAATGAAAAAAGTACATTTGAATTTAAAAATGGCAATTAGGTAGGCCTTTATATAAGAGTAACAATTGGAAGAAGCAATGAAATAATTGCTTAGTGAAAAGGCTTACACTGTAACTTTCATAAGTGATCATAAAAATATTTTAACTACTTTGAATTAACTGAAATCTTAGCACACTTCCATTGCATTTGAATTCAACAACTGCATCTAAATTAGCCTATCCAAAATTATGAGGTCATCTGTAGTTTTGCTATTCACTTGGGTAGGCTTGCTTAAACCTTATTTGGAATTTTTCAAATAGTTTTCATTTTGAATGTACTTTTACTTAGGTGTAGTTGAACTATAAGGCACATGGCAAATAGTCCACAGGTGGCAAGCTGACCCATGGTAGGCTAGAATTCTTAGGAGAATAAGCTCAGAGGTTTCTTGAATAAACTGGGTAAAGAAAAAGCAGGACTTAAAGCTAAAAGTAGAAAAATGAAGCCGGGTGTGGTGGCGCACGCCTGTAATCCCAGCACTTGGGAGGCTGAGGCAGGAGGATCGGTGCGAGTTCGAGACCAGCTGGGGTGCGAAAGTGAGCTTAAGGCCAGCCTGAGCTGCATAGCGAGACCCTGTCTCAAAAAGACAAAAAAAAAAAAAAAAAAGTAGAAAAATGATATCACTGAAACAGAGTAGGTAGATACAAAGAATGAGCTGTTAATGAAAGGTTTTGAGTTGAGTTTTATACATATTTAAACATAATGGTGGAATAGCCTTATTAATAGTTAATGATGATATCTAACCAGAAGCCAAGCAAATGTACTTGGGCCTAAAGATTTGGAGATGGATTTGGATGTAGATATGTCATTTAGATTGAAGTCATAAATGAAGCCTATTTGAGTTTTGGAGAGGCAGCTTTCAAGTTAATCTGGAAATTGCAATTCTTTTAAATACACATTTCTGGCCTGTGGTGATGGCCTGTGCTTGTAGTCTCAGCGACTTGGGAAGCTGAGGCACAAGGATCTTTTCAGGTCGTGAATTCAGACCAGACTGAGCAATGTAGTGAGATCTAACCTCAGAAATAAGTAAATCGTAACAACACATTGTGATTGCTCAGTGTGACCTAGTGGGACAACTGCTCAGCATGCATCAAGCCGTGGGTTCAAGCCATAACAACATGCACACACACACACATCTGCAAGATTCTCGATGTTTGCATTTACAAATTAGAGGCCTGTCATACAGTTTACACTCTCAGGTTCTTGTTTGCACAGTTATAGATGACTTCAAAAAAAATGCAACATGTGCTAATCCTCTTTGCTAACAATACTTATTTTGTACTTACACTAGAAATACCAGTGGTAAAATATCTGTAGCAATAAAATAGCCCATATCTGCACTCTCCAGATGGTATGTAAACATGAGACCAAGGAGATCACTTGAGGAAATTTACCTTCACTAAATATAAATGATTGTTGGTTAATCTCAGTCAATAAACACGGAGTGATTACTGGGTTTAGTTTGCAAACTCCCTTTTATTTATAATTTGTGGGGGTTTTTTATTCACAAATACAGTACATACAAGCAGTTAAAACCTGTTATCACTTTGATAATCAAAAGCCTCTGGTGTAACAGTCATCATGAAAACACTGTAAAATGGAGACTACACAATAGTAATATCTTTGAAAGTAATGGTTGCAAACATCCATGTTTCTAAGAAAATATAACTTTACATATATATGTATTTTAAGCAAGATTTACCTCATACATAAATTCAGATAACAGAAGTGTGCAATCATAATTTTTATGGGAAAAAATGAAAATAATGTTAATTATGACCTAAATGCTTTTAAGTAATTAGAGTCTTTTTAGATAAGATGTAGACTATAAAAGACATTTTCCTGTGATTTACTCCAGGGTAGAAAGAGATGAAAAATGATAAGTAGGATTGCCATTACCAATATATTTGACCCAAATCTTTAGGGACAAATTGGAAAGTATCCTAATCTCAGATAATTTAGAGAATTGAGCAAGAAGGCTGAGGCTATAGCTCAGACACAGCACCTGCCTGGCAAGTGAGAGGTCCTGAGTTTAATTCCTGGTAGAAAAAGAAAAGAAAAGATTGAGCAAGATAAGTCTTTAGAGTTAATGAATTAAGCTCTCAACTAAACTAGTATTTGTGAGAAAGTCGTTTGCTTTTAACCTAACAATTAGAGATTATTTTATGAACTCTATTCTAGTACTTTAGATTTCTAAAGAGAAAAAATACTGTAGAAGTGACAGGATCAAGGTCTCACTTGAGTGCCCAAGGGGGGTAATACTATGAATAAATCTCAGGTCTATGAGAGTGCACCCAAGTAGGAGACCTCACAAGGGACTGAACCAGTGCCTATTCCTGCTGAGAAAATCCACTTAGAAATTGGAGTGAGGATCACTGGCCTGACTTACACAAGAGTGACTTAAGTTACATTATCTATTAAGAGTGATTAACCAGTGCCCATGGTACATGAGGTTAATGAGCTAAAGGACAAAAATTATCCTCTGAATTAATTTCTGCCTCTTACAGAGGTATGTTGGCAGTGCCTTTTCAAAAGAGAATGAGATAAAACACAAGAGGACACTGAACATTTTCTGATTTAATATTCTCTGAAACGATACATTTCATGTAATGGTAAGACTATTCACTCAAAACTGAAGCATGACTGACTTAAGAGACTGACATTCAAGAAAAATTTTCCAGGACTATAATAACAAATTTTAGCCTGATAACCCTCATGCTGTTGTATAGCAAAACACTAAAATTCATGCAACATAGAAATTGGCGACAAAGAATTTTTCTCCAGACTTCTTGGGGAAAAGTTTTTTTTTTTGTTTCCTTCTATTTTCTTTCATAATGTATTATTCTTGCTTATGGCTGACTTTCCCAAATTTTCTCAGCTTTTTCTGATGAAAAAATTATTCTTTAGTAGAAGACCAGTTAAACTTAATGTGAAAAAATCAGGTATCTGGAACTCCTTTTGTCCACTTGAAGAGCAATTAACTGGATTACATAAAACTACCACCTCAACTAAGGTAGCAGGTAGAATTGGACAGAAATTAGTTGGCCTTAGTATACTTACAGTAAAATAAAGCTTGTTCTGAAGCCACCAGTGAGGTGTAAGAGACCGTATAAAAGCTACTGGGTTCTCTAGAAAGTGGACACAGTATAGAGAATATGAGAATATATAGAACTCACACTTGAGTTATAAAAATAGACATGGTTCTCACACAAAACGAAAATGAGTATAAAAGAATTCTGCAAACATGAACTATTTTTAAAAAGATATGTCTGTATAAAACAATAAGATGTTCTCTCAGTTCCAAAGAGTAGTCTGCTCAGGTATCTGAAGAAAGGAGATGAACTGAAGACAGACCAGAGCCCACAACTGATCTGTCCTTTCTCCTGTTTGGCAGTGTACGTTGGTGGTCACAGACTGCTTTTGGGAACACGCATATATACAATGGCTGATCAGTTAGTAGTGCTGGGTAGATGAATGAGAAAACTCAGATTATTAAATAATCTCTGGAAGTTGAATACTTACAGCTTCTACATTGATGGTGTGGCACACGAGAAATGATTCCAGATTTCTTTACCCTGAATCAACCCTGCCATTCACGACTCATGCTCCATGCCCCATGATTTCTATTGTGCCCTAACAAATAAGCCTAGACTACATATGTAATAGAAAGTAACTCTAATCTTAAAAGGAGGAACAGACCAGGAATTCATGCCCAGTACATGTAAATCACAAAGAAACATGAAGGCAATGGTCTGCCTCCTTTAAACTGCAAAGGCATATCATGAGTTAAAGAAAGTCGTAAGTCAAGAAGATATGGGTAGCAGCACCTTTCCATACCCGCCTTGATTTTTAAGGAGCATTTCACTCCTAATTCCTTTCAAACACAAAGGTCATCTGTTTGAAGAAAAATAAATGGCTCTAATATTAAAGAGTCCCAGAGAAAGCTACTAGTATAGGAAATATGCCTCAAGTGGGCTAAACGACAAACTGCAGATTCAGTTAAGACCTGGAGTGGCCCAAGGTCTTACAGTTTCAACACAGTACAGTACAATATGGGCAGCCCTTTTTCCATCCAATGGACTGTTCAGCACCATCCATGTCTAAAAGATTACTGAAGAGGAGCTTTCGTCTTTGGTACCACCTGATGAGTTGTTTCTAGTCTGCACTATCTGCAAAGAAGCAGAAAAGCTGGTACCTTTGCCTTGTCTGTGAGTACAAATGCTGGGACTCTGACTGGTGCAACCATTGAGGCCAATTAAATTAATACTGTAACACATCCAATCCCAGGTTCCAGATAATAGCAGCCATGGAGCGGGATTATCCATCCCCATTGGTTAAGGCCTTCGGCTTGTTGTCCTCAGAGTGTAACAAAAACACTGTTCCCACGGACAAGGAATTCCAGATGAATCCATGGTCTACATTTCAGTAGGGATTTGAAGTACCAGATACGCCAGGCACAGAAACAGGACTGGCCTGTGACCTTCACACTTGAAGCTTTGTTATTGGCAGCACAAATTGGAAACTTCTTAGCATACTCTGGTGTCAATCCCCTTTCCTGAGTGAAGCAGCCAGCAAGCAGCCATATTGTAGTCCTCAGGGTTAATTCTCTCCATGGTCTTCTTCCACCCAGGCTACAATTTTTCCTTCCCATCCAGGAATGGCATCATCATCATGGAAAACCTGGGGAAGCAAAGAAACAAAAAGGCCGGCCCAGGGCCAAAAAAGAAAAAGAAAAACAAAGCAACAAAAAAGCCACAGTGAAAAAAATAATATGAAGGCAGGGAGTTTCTCTATAAACAACTGCTGCTAATAAAGAGGCCTCAATAGCAGTGTAGTTTGTCATAGCTAATCATGGAAACAACCCAAATATCCATCAACTGAGGAATGGATAAAAAAAGATGTGGTGTTCTTACACAATGCAGTATTACTTGGCTATTAAAAAAAGATAAATTAGAGGCTTTTATAGGTAAATGGATGCAAGTAGAGAATGTATTAGTAAGTGAAATAAATCAGACCTGCATGTGCAAACATATTGTCTCGCTAGTGTGAGAATCTGAAAGAGCAAATAAAAGATAAAATAGATATTGTGAAAGGGAACGAATCTACTCAAAGGGAAGGGAAAGCTGGGATGAGTACAAGGGCAAAAGATATATTCATGTATATATGCAGGATAGTATGAATAATTGTACTGATTTCTGCTAGTCCATTGAAATGAGCAATTAATGCTTAAATTTTTAAAAAATTTATTTTTTTTCATTTCTTAAAACTTTTTTTCTCTTACCAATTTTGCAGGTTTATATATGGTAACCTAAGCAACTAATTTGAAGATAACATTATGCAATACAACAATCATTGTCAAATTCCTATTGGCTTAATGAAATTTTTACCATTTCTAATGCTTTCTTTTGTTTGCCTTTTTTTTCCAGTTTATATTCTTAAAAAAAAAAAAAAGAAAGAAAAGAAAAAAAGCCCTCAAGCATCCAGGACAAAATAGCGTTCAAGAAAATTTTGGGTTTTCATCTGAAAAGTTCCAAATAGTACTTTAAATACTTGTTAGTTCAACATTTATGGAATAGTTTCTTTAATAAAAAAATTCTGAAAACTGCTTTACTCATGAAGACTTATGAGTTATGAATCACAGAGTACTTTGGGTTTCTTATGATAAAGCAGTGGCATACACATGTTTAACACATGTTTAAAATGAGAAGAAAGCAATAATATGCACAATTTTAAAATGAAAAGGCACTGGCCACAGCTGTGCACACCTATAATCCTAGCATTCGGGGGCTGCTGCAGTAGAATCACAAGTTCAAGCCCCCACCTGGGCAACTTAGTGAGACATCTCAAAAGTTAATAGGGCTGGCCAATAGCTCAGCAGACTGAAGGGCATGCTTAAGCAGCGCGCAGTGGCCAGGGTTCGATCGCCAGTGTGCCATGCTGAACCCACCCCTAGGGCATGCTGAGATAGCTATTGAGACTGGGTGTGGTGGTGTGTGTTTGTAATCCCAGTGCTTGGGAGGCTGAAAACAGGAAAATCACTACAAGCCTAAGCTGTGTGGTGAGAACTTGTAGACCCTGTCCTAAATACATTTTAAAAAATTAAGAATGGAAAAAATATTTTATAAATAGCCCCATGTGGTAACACATACTGTAATCCCAGCACTCAGGAGGCTGAGGCAGGAAGAGCATTGCAAGTTCAAGACCAGCCATGGCTACAGAATGAGTTCATGGCCAGGCTGAGATCCTGTCCCAAAAAGACAAAGAAGTGAAATAAATCAGACCCACATGTGCAACACTAGCGTCTTGCTTCACTAGTGTGAGAAACTGAATAAGTAAATAAGATCCAAGATACACAATAGAGATTGTGAGTTGGGAAGAAACTATTCAAAAGAAAAGATAAACTATGATGGGGGAAAGGGAAAGGAAGAAAAGGAAAAAGAAAAGTTTATACACAAGACAGTTAAGATAGTAATGCAACTAGTTGCTCTGATTTCTCTTGGACAAGGAAATGCCTAGACCTTGTACTCTGAGTAACTAGTATGAATACAACAGTACAAAATGTATTAATTATTATAACTTTCCTATCCTTTTTTTTTTTTTTAATGGCCAGCTCAGCCTGCCCTGGGGGCGAGGCTGGCACAGCATGTGGTGCCAGGGATCGAACTGCGGTCCCTGCCGCAGCCTAAGCTTTCCTAAGCAGGCGCTTTAGACCACTGAGCCATCCCACCAGGCCCTTCTATCCTGTTTTGAAACAGATTGTTTTATTTTTTTTCTCTGCAAAAATTTTTTAAAATAAATAATAAATAATAAAAATTATTATTTTGGCTGGGGATGTAATTTAGTGCAGAGGTGTTGGGTTCAATCTCTAGTAGTGAATAATAATACATAAAAAATAAAAAGAATAAAGAGTGGTTTCTGGTACTGTAAAGAAAGTGTTCAAAAGAAGACCAAATACAATTCTTTTCATTCATTCCTGTACCATTAATACAACAGGGTGATTAAAATGTTAGCTTTTCTTTTTTTGCCCTGTAGCCATAATGAAGGCTGATGTGTATAATACTACATGAGAACCCAGAACTCTTCCAGAATTTTTGAAAAAAATCTGTTATCTAGCAAATGAATTACATGAGAAGCATAGGCAAGAAAATACACAAGGAGTTGGAAATAAGCATAGATGACTACCTGTTATTTTCATTGTGAGAAATTATCACTGCACCTTGAAACACAGTTCCAGATGTTTATGCCTGTTTGATTGTTTGCTGTATGTACGAAGCAGCTAGGGCAGGGAGATAGCCCAGCGGCATGACTGCCTACCTGACAAGTGTCAGGGCCTGAGTTTAATCCCCAGTATCACAAAAGAAAAAAAAAAAAAAGTTTTCTAGTACTTGGCTACTGCTTTTAAGTTTCTTTATTTTATTATCTTAGGTAATTTTATTCTCCCTAGCAAAACAAAACTATTTCCTGGCTAAAAAAATTTTATCCAAGTTCTTAGTCAAAATAATCAAGTCCTAGAATGGAAGAAGCTGTCGATATCTTGGGTCACTGCTTAGTCTAATGAGACCATAGTCAGAAGCTCCAGCAAACTCCTCTGCTCTGATTAGGGAACTTAATCACTTCCGGGCATTAGTCCTGGAATAGGACTTTAGGGGTTTAGGAATGCACAGCAGCATTACCCAGAACCCCTCTTGTACCTCCTCTTTGACAGTGCCAAACTCTGGATCCAGCGCTTTGAAGTGATACCGATGATTCCCTTCCCGATCAATAGCTGCTTTAAAATCCTTCAATGTCACCTCTCCCAACCTGCCACAAAAACAGATAGTACCAAAATAGATTGTCAATCCATAGGTTGGAAAGATAAGGTGTTAGCTTTAAACCCAGGCACCTGCCAAAGTCAACAGGCAGAAATCGCATGACCTTTTGAGGTCCCTGACCCTGATAATGAAGATAAAACTAAAGTTGCAAAGTTTGGAAAACCAGTTACCACTAGGAAATGAAAATGGCATTACATATTGGGTGATCAGAGATTTACTGGTTCATTTATTTTTTGATTTATTCATTCATTCATTCATTTATTGAGACAGGGTCTCCAACTCACTATGCAGCCCAGGCTGGCCTCAGATTTGCTTCGATTCTCCTGCCTCAGCCTCCCTAGTCCTGGGATTACAGGTGTGCACCACCATACCCAGGGAAATCATTTCCCTTAAGAAAAAAAATGCATTAACAGTTTGGAGTAAAATTTTCTTTTTTTCTTTTTTTTTTTTTTTTTTTTTTTTTTTACGGTGGGACCAGGATTCAAACTCACAACCTTGCACTTGCCAGGCAGGCACTTGTGCCACGGACCTATCTCCCCAGCCCCTGGAGTAAAACTTTCAAACATAAATTTTTAAAATTTATGGGGGCCATTTGCAGGAACAAGGGAACACAGGCCAATGAGCCTGGGAATTTAAACTGCAATTCATGGCCATCCCCAGAAGCTATTTTGAACATATAAAACTGGTTTTTCCAAGTGTGGAGTGTATTTGCTTAGTTATCAGGATTGGAAGTACTATTATTGCTTCCATACGTGGCTGTTTCTGTCACTAGGTCATTAAGAATGCCTCTGATTAGTGGCAAAGCGGAAGCCAGAATAGAATCTCTGTTTTTTCTCACTTTACATACTGCTTTTTAAAGTATTTCTCAGCTCCCTATTAGGGCAGGAAATGTTATGCCTTTTTTTTTTTTTTTTTTTTTCCTCTATTGCAAAAAAATAGTATTCCCAGTATCTCACCTCTTTGGTATGTTGACCATGAAGGGTGTAAGGGACCGGTCAGTGAAGTAGAGCACTTTAGTGCAGGTGCTGCTGACAGCTGGAGAACTCTGTGAGTGAGGCAATCCTGCAATTGAAGGGTGTCTATGATTAGGAGACTGGGTTTACATCACACCACTCCTCATCCAAATAACTCTGAAATGTCTCAGGAGAATGTAGCCTCCTGAGCTTACAACAGGGAACACCATGTCTGCAGGGCGTAATCCACAGAAGTCACCCTGGGGCCACATGGACAAGAAGTGCTTCAGCCATGGACATTATCAGAAGGACTGTGATTTCTCACTTGTTCCAGATATTTCTATAAAGGAACAGCAGCTGATGTGACCCGTAATGTGGCTGAAGATCAAAAGAGACAGACAAGCCTGGCAAGACATCAACTGGGGCACAGTTGATACACAGCAAGGCCTACCTTTCTGCTTGCATTTAGATTTTGGGGTTGGTGGTAGAGGATACTCTTGTGATTCATGGAAAGAGAAAACAATGGAACAGAAAAGAGAAAACAATGGAACAGAAACCACAGGGGCTGAATGGCAATGGAACACCCATGTCTGACAAAACAAAACAAGGGGGATATAAATGAGGGACCATTTTGTAGTGAAAAAGTAGGGTGGATATACAGCTATTTTCTTTTAGTTCATTGAGAAGAAAGATTTGTACTAATAGTATTTAGACAAGATCTCATGTCTGCATCTTGTACTCAGAATAACTACTAGGAAGACAATATGCAATGTATTAATTATTGTAACTGTCCTACTAACCTGTTGTGAAACTGTCTCATTGCTATTTATTTCTCATTAAAATTAATAAAATAAAAACACAGAGGCAAAGGAACATTAGAAATTCAGATGCCCAGGCAGAGGTGGGGTGGTCGTCTGTCTTTCTAGTCTCTAAAACACAAGAGCTACCTTAGCTCTAAACTGCACAGAATTCGTGTTTTGGCCCTGTCACGTTCCTAGTTTAACACAGGTGCCTAATTTGTCTCTGCCCTTAGAAAAGTACTTCAGTAAAAGTATAATTAACTAATGAGTACTTCTAAGTAAGAGAATAGAAAAAACCAAACACAAACTTTATTATAAGGATCAAAAAACCAGTCATTCAGCTTTTACTGAAATCTCTCCTGCAGATCACTGTGAGTCTGAGTTGAGTGGTGAGACCCTGTACCAAATACATTAAAAAAATAATAATTAAGAAAATAAAATTTCTCCTGCAGTTCCATCTATGTACATTTTCTATGTAACCTCTAGGCTCAGATTTCCCACCAAACTGGCAGGCAGAGGATAGAACTTCTGGGAGAAGGTTTAAAAGAAGGAAGAGAATGAGGGACAGACTCAGAAGAAAAACAAACCTCCTCTGCACACAGCAATTACATTTGGTCAGTTGCAGTTATCATAATATACACGCTGTGATTTTCCACTGCCCTGCCACCTGTCAGAGTGCCTGGCACTTAGTGGTTGATGAATAAGTAAAACACCCACTTTTTGCATTAAATCATATAACTGATTAATTCAGTAAATAGTAACTAAGCATCTTCTGTATGCCCGCTAGATTTTGCAAATTTAAAAACAACTGTAGCCAGATGCGGTAATGCATGCCTGTAATCCCAGTACTCAGGAGGCTGAGGCAGGAAGATCAGTGTGAATTGGAGACCAGCCTGGGCTACAAAAGTTAGCTCAAAGCCAGCCTGCACTGCATAGTGAGACCCTGTCTCAAAAAAAGACAGACAAACAATCCTTTTTTTTTTTTTTTTTTTTTTCTTTTTCGATACTAGGAATCAAACTCAGAACCTTGAGTTTGCCAGGCAGATGGTGTTCCATTGAGCTATACCCCTGGCCCTAAAATTCCTAAGATTAAGCTAGGAATGTAACAGTGTGACAGTGCTTGTCTATCACATGCAAGCCCTGGTTTGGTCCCCTATGCACACATGTGTACACACACACACACACACACACACACACACACACACATACACACACACACCATGAGTGATAAGCTGCAAAAGGCACACCAGGAAAAGAACATGAAAAAAGAAAACAAAATGGGATAATGCATTTAGAAAACCGTAAGTAAACTTCTGAGGTGGAGCATAAGGAATACATCCAGAAGCTATGGGATAACAAAGTACGCAGGGATGAGGCCACAAAGAACTCTAGCTAATAGGCCAAGACTGAAAGATATTAGTCTTGAACTATTGGAAGATACTACGGACTATTTTTTATATTTATTTATTTATTTATTTTGTCTTCTTGGGACAGGGTCTCGCTATGCAGTTCAGGCTGGCCTTGAGCTGACTTTTGTTGCCCAGGCTGGTCTTGAACTCACATCGATCCTCATGCCTCAGCCTCCGAAGTTCTGGGATTACAGGCATGTGCCACCACGCCTGGCCTGAGGAGTAGTTATGATCAGACTGGTTTTTTGTTTTTTGTCTTCATTTTTGTTTTCTAGTATTGAGGCTTGAACCCTTGAACCCAGGGAGCACTAGGGTTCAGCACTATTTTTTAAAAGCTTCAGGTATCCTGGCCTCCAATTTGCATCCTCCTGCCTTAGCCTCCCGAGCAGCTGAGATACAGGCATGTGCACCCACGTCCACATAGATCAGCATTTTAGGAAATTTAATCTAGCAGCAAAGTGTGGATTGGCCGGAAGAAACTTGAAGCCAGCAGTCCCATTAAGGAGCAAGGAAAACAAACTGAAAGATGAAAAAGGGCAGGATGTGACCATGGAACCAGAGGACTGGATTGGAAAAACCTCTAGAGTAAAAGCCTTGGGACTAGGGATACAGTTGGACACAGAGGACAAAGGAAAGAAGTAAAATATGACTTGACATTTATAGTTTAAATACATAATAACGTTACCTAAGATGGGAACAGAAGTAAATTGTGTCACCGATTTATTTAAAATGTTTGAATAACAAATAAAAGCAAGGTGTGGTGCATATGCCTGGGATGCTGTATTCTTGGTGGGGCTAATGCAGAAGAATCTCAAGTTCTAGTCCCAGGCTTAGGGACTTGGCCAGAACATGGTTGAATGAAAGGGTAAGGGGCTGTGGGGGGAGGGGAGGGCAGGGGAAGAGAGAGAGATTGAGAGAGGGAGAGAGAGAGAGAACTGGAGATGTAACCCAGTGCAAGTGCCCTGGGTTCTATCCCAGTATTACACAAAAATACAAATCAAGTAAAACATCTATCTGGCATCTGTTGTATATCTAGTATTTTATTTATTTATTTATTTATTTTTTTGAGGCAGGGTCTCACTATACAGTTCAGGCTGGTCTTGAGCTCACTTTTGTAGCCCAGGCTGGTCTCGAACTCACATCAATCCTCCTGCCTCAGCCTCCCAAGTGCTGGGATTACAGGCATGCGCCACCACACCCAGCTATATCTAGTGTTATGGATGCACAAATAAATTAGGTAAAATCCTGACTCTGAAGTGGTTCAGGGTCTTGAGAAGTTCAGATTTTAAAAAAAAAAGTCATAATAGAATGAAACACAGGAAAGTAACATTGCTATGATCTGAATTGGAACTCCCAAGCCTGAGGGTCCCAACCAGAGTTAAAATACAGCATTGTTTTGCTCAAAACTGTTTTTCCTACCAGCCCAATAAAGATGATGCTGGTAACAAAATAAAAAAAAAAAAAACCTTAATAAATAAATGGTAAAGAACATAATAAGAAACATCTGACTACTTTATTTTTATTTCCATTATTATTCTTTTAATGTATTTGGTTGTTGCAGGGTCTGGCTATGCTGCTGGGACTCATGGTGACCCTCCTGCTTTCAGCCTGCCCAGCACTGGGATTACAGGCCTGTGCCTCCATGCCCGGACTCTGGCTGGCTCAGCCCCTCCCAGGGTGGGGCTGGCACACCATGTGGTGTCTGGCTGGGGATTGGGGACCGAAGTGCTCCCTGTATTTACCTAAGCTTGCCTAAGCAGGCACTTTAGTCTGCTGAACTATCTGACCAGCCCCTGATTATTTTAAAAACTGACCACCTTCTTAGTTGTTTTATATTTGTTCTAAGGTCTTTGTTCCTTTTTTATCTTCTTTTCCCCCTTTGTCTTTTTGGATTGTTAATTTTACTTTGCTTTTCTTTTTCTTTTTTCTTCTATATAGTCTTTAAAGTTCAGTGTGTCACAGATTTTCATTTTGCCGTATCATTCCAACACATAAGTTGTATTTTAGCAATGAGATTTTTAGATTCCTTATTTTTGGTGTTGGATTGAATATGTTTAGAATTCTTTCATAGGTCTTCTAATAACTTAATTTTAGTTTGGAAAAATTAGCATTTTCTCTTAGAATGTATATTTTTAAATAGTCGCAGAATGCTTTTTGCCACTTCGTGTGTGAAACTGAACACAGTACCTTGTACATGTTAAGCACAGATTCTTCCCTTGAGCTACACTCTAAGGTCAAGCTTTCTTTTTTATATTAGTATACCTGCAGTATCCAGTGGCTACAGTGGCCATGGGGAGTTGCTACAGGTCCCAAGCACATCTTAATCTGGCCCAGCATCCCTCCCATCCATTCCTGCTCCTTTTAACTCTTGGTCTCCTCCCCAAAACTTCTATTTCTACTTGTTTCTTTAAATCCTTTCTTCCATCTTCTTTCCTCTCCCGAGTCTTGTTCCCTTTCCCATGTAAGAAGGGTCTTCTTACTTCCTATGATCTTTTATTTTGTTCTTTCTTTATATTTTGGGTTTCTCATATAAGATGTAATATTTAACCTTGTGTCTGATTTCTCTTAACATTAGGGTCTCAAGGTATGTCCATTTACTGACAAATAGCTCAAATTTATCTTTGTTTATGGAAGAGTAGTGTTCCACTGTATAGAAATACATTTTCTTTTTTTATATATTTGATACAGGGTCTCACCATGCAGCTCAGACTCATAGTGATCCTTCTGTCTCACCCTTCCCAGTGCTAAGATTACAAGCATGCACCACTATACCCAGACTTGTGGCCGGCTCAGTGCACCTGGGGCAGGGCCAGCGCAGCATACAGTACTGGGGATCAAACCCAGTCCCTGTACTTGCCTAAGCAGGCACTTAGTCTGCTGAGCTGTCTTGCCAGCCCTAATGCCACATTTTCTTTATCCATCCATTTGTGGGTGCTTCAGGCCCAACTTTCAAACAATAGCATATGGCCTGGCAGGATGGCTCAGTGGTCTAAAGCGCCTGCAGGCGGCTGCAGGGACCACTGTTGGATCCCCCGCACCACATGCTGCAACAGCCCTGCGCTCAGGGCAGGCTGAGCTGGCCATAAAAACAAATAAACAAACAAAAGTTCTGAAACAAGAAAAAAATAAAATAAAATAAAAACTTAAAAAAACAAAACAAAACAAAAAAAAAATCAAACAATAGCATATGGCTTCACCTATAGTGTAGGGAATTTACAACTGCATAGCCCAGATTTCTCCCTTCCAAACTTTCCATTAATATTGTCATACATTTCACTTTTATGCCTGCCATGTATCCACAATACATCAATGCTAGTTTTGCTTTAAACAATTTATCTTTCCGATAATTAAAAATAATAATTTTAATATTTACCTTCACATTAATCATTTCTTTCTTTAGGTACCAACTTATTCCTAGTATCATATTTCTTCTGCCTAAAAATAATTCTTTTAACACTTCTTCTTTTAGACTGCTTACAAGAAATTCTCATTTTTGTCTTTAAAAATGCTATGTTCTCTAGGTATACAATTCTAGGTTTATAGAGACTTGTTTTATTTAGATACTTTAAAGATACCTCCATCCTGTAGCTTGCATAATTTCTGATGAAAATTCTGCTATTATTCTGATCTTTGTTCTTCTAAAAACACATAGTTATCTGGGGAGATAGCTTAGCTGTCTAAGCACCTGTCTGGAAAGCGCAAGGACCTGGATTCAGTCCCAGGTACCACATGCCATCCCAGCCCCGTGCCAAGCTGGCCACTGAAGTCAGCTGTGCTGGCGCATGCCTGTAATCCCAGCACTGGGGAGGCTGAAGTGTGTAGCAAGACCCTCTGCCAAGTAAATAAGCAAATAAAATAGCACAGAAACATAATTATTTTGTCCTTCTGTTTGGGAAAAACCTACCATTTGCTTTTCACCCATGAGAATATTGTTGTTATTCATCCTTGAAAGTTCTCCAAGCTGACTGCATCTTCATTTGATGTCTCTTGCCATTTTTTGAAAAATCTGGGCCATTAGCTCTTCAAATATTTCTTCTGCCCTGTTTTTACTTTTCTTCCTCATCGATGCCATATCTGCACATTTTAATCTGCCTGATACTTCTCCCCTCATGGTTCTTTTCTCCTTCTGGTGCTGGAGCTCAATCCTAGGACCCAGGCCATGTCGGACCCTGAGCTCTGCCCAGTCCCACGCCAGCCCTCCCACAGCACAGATGCTCTAGTTTGGTTCCTGTCCCATACTCCTTTTCTCTATGTTCAACTTTGGTAATTTCCACTACCCTTCCTTCAAGTTTGCTGATTTTTTTCTTCAGTTCTGGTGAGTTTACTGAGTAACTTGCTGAAGACAAGCTTCACCTTTATGTCTGGCTTTTGTTTTACTTCTTGTAATTCTCAACCTTGCTAAAAAACAAACAAAACAACTGCACATATGTACATGCATAATGTCAACATTTTCACTACAGCACTTAACATAGTAATGATAATTATTTTATTTATTTTTGGTTGAATTGTGGTGTCAATAAGAGGCCCAGACTGGCCTCAAACTCATGGCAATCTTCCTGCCTCAGCTTCCCAGTGCTAGGACTGTGGGAATGTGTCCCTACACATTACTTCATTGTAGTCACAGCACTTTAAGTTCCTCGTTTGATGGCTCTGACACCTTTATCACACCAGGCTTTGGCCCTCTTGTTTACTTTGGCTCTTGACTGTGGCTGTCCCTGCCCTGAGCTCCAACTCAGCCCTTTTGTTTTTATTTCAGCCTCTGTCATCTCAGCTGCCAACATGCCATCCAGACTGCAGAAGACCTGGGGACTTCGGGGTGGTGTGACCATGGCCCTGACCCCGTAGACAAACACTGGAAGCACCTGGAAGCCTGGGGTAGCATGGGTGACATGCATCACCACAGGATCAGCTCACATAACAGCATCCATGACTCTGCAAAGCCGCTCGGAGCTGGGGCCACCAGACGTCCATATAAGTGTGGACGCTGTCAGTGAGCAGACGCAGATAAACGCTGCCAGAAGCAAGGCTGGAGCAGCTCCCATCACCGGTGGCATGCAATCAGGCTGCTACAGGGCTCTGGGGACAGCAAAACTCCCAAAGCCACCCACCACCAGCAAGACAGCTGAGAAGATGAAGGTTTTGGGGGAACCATGTGTGGGTGGTCTCAAGCCACACAGAAGGAGGCCCATGAAATGCTAGTTTTATTTTATTTTATTTTTTTAGACATCACCTCACCAAGTTGTCGAGGCTGCACTCAAATTTGTGATCCTCCTGCTTCAGCCTTCCAGAGTGCTGGGAATACAGGTACATACTACCTTGCCTGGCTAGTTCTGTATTTTAATAGCCTTTAAAATTCTATATATTATATTACAAACTGGTTTTAGTCAGTTTTGCTTCACCTGACCCCCACAGGGTTTTGCTATGCAGCTCAGGCTGGCCCTGAACTCATGGCAGTCCTCCTGCCTCAGCCTCCCAAGTGCTAGAATTACAGGTATACATCACTATGCTCAGCTGGTCAGCTTTTTATATTTGATTTTTATAAATTATTCAGAGAGTTTTAGGTTAGGCCTGGGTAAAAAAGCAAGCAATGTATTAAATCAGAAAGGTAAGATGTAAGCTAAAATGGACATTGGCAGATTCATGGTGAAATAGAGGAGAAAAATGTATAATAAATGGATTCCCATCACAAGTCCTTCAAGAGAACCACTAGATGGTGCAAATGCTTGGTAGGACTGAAACTGAGCTCCACTCAACATCTGGAGGAAAATCCCCAAAGAAACTAAACTTGTTGCCTCTAGGGAGAAGTAGATTTGTTTTGGTGTGTGTGTGCGCTATGTTGGACTACAAAGGTGTGTGTGTAGGATGTGGGGGTACTAGGAACAGAACCTTAGGGTGCCCTACTACTGAGCAATGCACCAAGTCCTTTTGTAATTTTTAAAAATTTTTACACAGGGTCTCACTAAATTGCTCAAGCTGTCCTCAAATTTTCAATACTGCTTCTTATGTGGCTGGGATTACAGACATGCCCTTATCTATACCTACCTATATGTGTATTTTTGTTTTACATTCTACTTTATAAGGTGTAAACATTTTGAACCTTATTTTCCCGATGTTTAAACCCTGAGTTGGTGTCACGCCACATGTGGCCCAATGACACTTGGCTAATGCCAAGCCACAGAACTAACACAACTCCAATATTGTTAAAGGGAACACATTACACAAGTGAAGAACAGATGTTACATCTCTGGTCTAACATGTTAGCATTCCTTGCTGAGGACAAGTAGTACTTACTGGAATGAGGCGGCCAGGACTCCCGGTATTCACCTCCTGCTTGAGTTCTGGGTGATTTGCCCTGAACCTGGGGAGCCACACAAAAACCACAAGAGCTATGACTGAAGAACTTAAACAGCAGGTAAACCACAAAGGAAATCTGAACTATATAATTTTCTACCACCTCTTCTTCCACAACCTATAAAGCAATGTATTTATCTTAACAATAGCCATATACACTTATAAAAGGCTTTCTAGCTTCCAATGCATTTTCCTTACATTTTCTCACTCAACACCAAGCTCACGTGGAGGGTGGGGGGGGAAGAATGCGCAGTAGAGACTCTGAGCTACACAGAAGCTGAAATAAGCACTACCAGGAATTCCTTGCTAGGCTTATCAGAGGGCAATGAGATGAGCTCCACAGAGCGGAAAACCAACAAAATTTCAGCAAGATCTTACACAGCGTTTAGAGCTGCCAAGCTTCCTTGGAAACTTGCCTACGCGAGGCACCGTGTGATAGCTTTACCTTCCTTTCCTGTCTCTTCTGTGACTCCACAATGCGCAGGCGTTCCATGAGGCTGGAGATGCCCTGCTCCAAGCTGTCTATGGTGTGGTGCTGAGGGTCATGGCCGCTAAAGCTGTTCCGAAGGCTGCGCAGGGCATCTCGGACAAGCTGCAGGTCGCTGGTCTGTGGACAACAGTAAGGTGCTGCTGGCATGGCACTGTGCTGCATGATTAGCTCAGTCCTGACCAATGGGCTTAAGCAGATGAAGCAGAGAGGTTTCTAAAACAGGTCTTCTATTTGTTTATTTCTTTACTTGGTACAAGGTCTTGCTACATAGCTTGGGCTCATAGTGATCCTCCTGTCTCAGCCTTGCCAGTGTTGGAGTTACAGGTGTGCCACCACACCCAGTTTCAGTGATGTATGTTTATATTCCCAGCTACTTAGGAGGCTGAGGCAGGAAGATTCTGAGTGCAAGGCCAGCCTGTACAACTTTCAAGACCCAGTCTTAAAAATAAAATTTTACAAAGAGCTAGAGATATAGCTCAGTGATATACTATTCTAGCATTCTCCTGTGTTTGATTTTCAATATGGAAGGAGAACGAGAGGGAGAGATGGAGGGAGGGAGGGAGGGAGGGAGGGAAATGAGGACCCTGGGATGTAAAAAGGCAGGCTCCCTGCTGCTGGTCAGAAGAGGCAGACCTACACTCTGTCCTGGGCACCTACCCCTCTCTGAGTGATGGAAGCGGCTCCTTTCCCTGCAGTTGGAATGAGAAAGCCATTGCTTTGAGAGTTGTAACTGTTGTAGTTGGTCACCTTCAATAGCAAGAAGAGATGGGCTCATTAGAGGGAGAGTTCTGAGACAAGTCATCCTGTCATTCTTTGTTTCTTCACACTTCTTTGCATAGTACAACATTATAATATTCCTAGTATTGGCTTTTTCAGACAAAGTCTTGCTATTTACCTCAAGCTGGCCTTAGACTCACTATGTAACACAGGCTCTGACTCAAACTCAACATGATCCTCCTTCCTCAGCTTCCCAAGTGCCAGGGTTACAGGTGTGCACTCCCACACCTGGCTCTGTACCTTGCTTAATGTTTCTATTACCATGCAAACTTCTCAAGTGCAAACAGCCTCCCTTTTATTCACTGCTGTACCACAGCAGCACTTGCCGGTTAGCAGGGATTATGAATGTGGAATAAATGAAGTGAAAGCCTCACCCTGGGGACCCCCAAATTACTTGTCTGCCACAGCATTCTGGGGGATGTCAGAATGCTGCTCTAGCAACTTCTGCCTTGGCTTCGTCATGAACAATGATTAATTTTTGTGCTTGACTGCCAGGTGGACCTACTATAGCTGTGTTATGTTTGTGTGGTCTGTGTTGGCATTATAGCCACCTTTAGGTCAGACAGTGGGGGAGAGGTAAAGCTGGAACTGAAACCCGATTTTCTTAACCTGGAACCTCACTTCTCTCCATGCACCCTCCTCACAATCCAGCCCCTGGCCTGGGTTCAGGTCTGTGAAAAACAGAATCTTCCCCTCTGCCTCATAAGGTGGAAGGGAGAGCCAAATCCCAGGTTACCTCCTCTGCCTCTCTCTTCATACAGTGGGCCAACAGGACATCCTTGTGTTCTAGCTCCCGTTCTAGATCCACCTACAGAACAGACATTAAATCAGTGAAAAGCTTCTGCAGGGCACAGGTGCAGGATAGTCAGTGGCTGAGCGCAGTGCAACCTGCTGGTAGCTGGCATCCGAGAGTTTCCAGAGCGCTTCCTCCAACTTGGCCTGGTGCTGCTGTAGGAGGCGATCCTTCTGCCCCAGCTCTTTCTGCAACACACAGAGAGAGAGAGCTCTGATTTGAGATGTGTTGCAAAGCCAGGGGCACCGAACAGCTCAGCCCTTGCAATGTAATATCTACCCAAGTGATGCCAAGCCTCAGAGGGACAGGCTGTTCCTCAAACTATAGCAGGAAGACCCATCACAACAATAGTCTCACACAGCACAAAGGTTTCTTGGAAGGGTAAAGAGGAAAAGAAGCATTTGTAGAGGACCAGTATGTGCCATCAATGCTAAATAGGTAACTCAAGTGCTGGAAGTTTCCAGATTCCTTGATCTATGCTGCTTTTTCCAGCTATGCCAACTATTGTTCAGCGATGGTGACTCAAGGGACATGAAAAGATTTCTTTCCAGAAAACAAGGATGAAAATAGAGGAGCTACAGGAACAACATGCTGTTCACAGGAGGGCACAGGAAAGTCTCCTTCAAAGCAACACTCATGCTTACTTTATAGTCTCCTAGAAGCCGATTCCTCTCTTCTAGCTTCCTCTGTAGATCCACCTGCATGGGTGAGAAAGAAGTCACTGTTGTGGAGTTGCCATTCACCGACCCTCAGAGTAACTAGAACTCATGCCATCGCTTTAAACGCACACCATTGGGACAGCTACTCTCATCTCTTTGGTCAGCTCCTCAGACCGTAGAACTACTATTCAGCTCAAAGCTGAAGGAGTCAAGGACCTTCCTTTCCAGCTGATGGAGGATATGAATAACTGCAGACACTAACAACAGGAATCCCAGAAGCAAGGTGAGAGAGACCAGGCCAGCAGAACTTATGTATCATCCCTGCTATGGTTTATGTCTAGTTGTCCCCCCAAAGCCTCATGCAGTCATGGGCCAGGGACTTCTATAGATTGAGACTTGACTCATGAGTCACTGGGATTATGTGTTTTAGTACTGATGAGATTATCGGCCTGAGTACTGCTGGGAATTATAGGTGTGCCTGAGGTGGATAGGCTAAGGCAGAGAGCCTGATGTAATTTAAAGAGAGACAGAGAAACAGACTAGCGCTGTTGCTCTCTGCTATTCTGGTTGGTCGGCTGCCTTATGGCGATTGTTGCTGTTCCATCGCCATGAACTGGATGCTCTCTGCCCTGTTCCACTCAGCCTTGGGCCCACTGAATATGGATTGAAACCTCCATGAACTGTGAGCAAATAAACCCTTCCTTCCTTCAATTTGAATGTCAAGTATTTGTCCCAGCAACGTGTAAAAAGTAACTAAGACAATCCCATTTGGCCAGTGGGGTCCACTGAGATTCAAGGCGACACATGCAACTCACATTCTGGTTGTGCAGCTCATCTTTGTCCATAGTCGCTCTCAGTAGTTCTTGTTTGAGCTGAAGAACAGATGTGTCCTGCTGAGTCAGCCTCTGCTGAAGTGCATCCTGGGAAAAGAATCATACACTCAATCAATCAGCTCAATAGTATTAAAAGTTACTACATCCTTTACTGAGTATTAGTTCTGGAAAACTGGGAAACAAAAGGTTTATGAGAATTTTGACTCAAGGAGCTGAGCAGGGATTTTCTGTCCTCCTCCAGGACCATGGCAACTAAATGAAAATCCAACCCATTGTCCCACCAAGTTGAGAAATCCTGACTTCCTCCAGTTACTACTCATCCTTAGCCTGTACTTCACTCCCAACAGCACAGTGCTTGGACAGGGAATAAGTGTGCTCTGGGATCGGACACGCCTAGATTCCAACTACCAGTCTGCCATGTCCTACTTCTGTGACACCAACCTTTCCACCTACATCTGGGCATCTAAGTATTTAATGGAGCTCAGTTCTTTTCCCTTCCATCGCTGTGCCCAGTCACCACTCGGGCTCCCAGGGACCTGCTGTTGCCCTGCTGCCGTTGATCTCCAATGCCTTTTCTGGGCCAGGATGGTGAGAGACTATATTCCCTGTGCTCAGAACGATTCTTGGAGTGACAGATTAATTCTTTTCAATGTGCTAGGATCTCACTAGCTTCAAGCTATCTTTTCCTCAGCTTGGACCCTCTTGTTTCCTATGATGCCTAAGGAAAGGTAGGCAGGCTACACATAATGAAACTGTAACAGATTCCTCTAACAAACGTGACTTCAAATAGAACTCATAGGCTGGGGCTACAGTCCAGTCTATCCTAACTTTTCTCTCCTCATCGACGGCAAAGAAATAATGTAAGCTATGTTAAATATGGGAACCCCTTCTTAATCATGCTGCTGCCAGGACAGTACATGACAATGGCAGTCCCTGGCATCAGTGTTTTAGAGGATGATTTCCAAAGTGCACTCTATGGGATGTTAATGAGTTACATAGGACAAAAAAATCCTTCTGTGGCTAATAAGTCTAACTTTTTCAGGCCAACTTTTCCATGACAGAATATATGTGGGAAACTATTTCTGAGTTACACTCTAGGCTTGCCATGAGTGGACATGCAGGAAGGAGAGAAGGCAATGGTTTTTGCATTTGTAGATATTTATTTATATTTTTTTGGCGGTACTGGAGATTGAACTCAGGACCTCGCACTTGCCAGGCAGGAGCCTATGCCGCAAGCTATATCCCCAGTCCCAATGTAGGTATTTATTGAACAGACAAGTCCTACTGGGGTCAAGCAACATACAATCAAAGTGCTTAGCTAGATCATTGTACTAGCAAAAGATTAGGAAGAACCTGCAATCCCACCAGTCAGAGATTGATTAAATACATTATCATATATTATGTAATATGAAAACCTAGAAAGGCCTTTTCTAAAATTGAATGATCTCCAAGATACACTGATAAGAGAAAAAAAAAAAAAAAGCAAGATATCAAGCTGTATTCTCTCTGACTTTTTACAATTGGGTAAAGACGTGGGTTATTACGAACTATTCCAAAACTAAGTAAATTACAATTGAGAGAAACAGAGATAGAGACAGAGACAGAGACAAAGACATAAAGAATGGAGGTGATGCCACCATTGAAGGAGGCAGTGCCACCACAAGGCAGGACGCCATGCCAGATCTGCTCCTGCACGCCTCACTTGCTGCCCATGGTGCCGAGCCTGCTGGAAGACGCTCAGCAACTCCCAAGGAGCCTCCTAGAACCCCACTCTCACTACTCACCAATGGACTACTTTACCTGACAAAGACTTTAAAGAACAAAATATCTTCCCCTTTACCTTTATCCCCTGTAAATTTCTGGCTTCTTGTTTACATTTCAGCAGTTCTTTCTGCAAACCAAATATAGTTAGGTCAGATGGTGGCATCTGGGTTGCTTCAGAAGCATTACCTCATTCTGTCAGCACCCAGACAAAACCCAGTTAACTATTCCATGAAAGATTAACCCTCTACCGAGGCAGAAAGCAGAGGTGGCTGAGGAAACAGAAAGCAGGAGCCACAGAAACAAGACGAAGCCCACCCTATTCTTCTAGGAGGCATCTGCTCAACTATCCGGGGGGGAAAAGAGCTTTGCCAATGAAGAAGATGCTCCATACCCTCCCCGAGGCTCTTGGCACTCTGTTTGTCCTTGGATGGAGAAATATACATCAAAGTCCACCAGCAGGAGAATCTGGCCATGGTGACCTAATGCCCTCTTGCAGAAACGCCTATCTACACATGCCTGCCCTAGCATCAGGAAATCACTATCTTGGTTTTGCTGATCAGCAGAGGGTTGGAGGCTTTGATCCTCCAAGAGACTATTGTTCTTTCCTACATTTTTTTTGGGGGGGGTGGTCCGGCTCAGCCTGCCCTGGGGGTGGGGCTGTGCAGCATGTGGTGCTGGGAATCAAACCTCACAGTCCCTGTGGTTGACTAAGCTTGCCTAAGCAGGCGCTTTATTTTATTTTATTTAGAATTTATTTATTTATTTATTTATTTATTTATTTATTTTCTTGTTTCAGAACCTTTGTTTGTTTATTCACTCATTTTTATGGCCAGCTCAGTCCGCCCTGAGGGCAGGGCTGGTGCAGCATGTGGTGCCGGGGATTGAACCGCAGTCCCTACAGCTGCCCAAGCTTTCCTAAGCAGGCACTTTAGACCACTGAGCCATCCTGCCAGGCCCCCAAGCAGGCGTTTTAGACCGCTGAACCATCTCACTGGCCCAGAGACTATTGTTGTTTGTGAGCCCTAAATAAAACCACGTTTGATATGATTGTGAAATACTGAGTAATTTTCCTGCACAACAGACTAACTATACCTATGATTGCCACTAAAAGGGAGATTTTTAACCCAAATTCTGCTCTCTCCTTTTTATAATGCATCACATGGGAATTTGTCATGAATATAAAGACAATGGGACTTTTTAAGGTGTGGTCTGGGTATTGAACCTAGAACCTGATGCATGCTAGACAAGTGCAACATCCTGACCTTTTCCTTTATTTCTGTTTATCTCTTGCTTGTTTTTGAGAGAGGGTCTTATGATGGCCTTGGAGATACTACATAGCTAAGGCTGGCCTCAGATCACTTTCTGTTTTATTTTGACACAAGGTTTTGCTAAGTTGCACACACCAGCTTTGAACTTGTGATCCTCCTGCCACATCCACCAGAGTAGCTAAGATTAGTGTGTGCCATTACTCCCACCTTTGAAAATAGGATTCTTAATCTGAACTGCAGAGATGGGCTCAAAAGTTGGACTGGCAAGATAGCTCAGCGGTCTAAAGCGCCTGCCTAGGCAAGGTTAGGCAAGTGCGCAGGGACCACGGCTCGATCCTTGGTACCACATGCCATGCCAGGCATGCCCCCAGGGTGAGTTGAGCCACACACACACATTACTAGGACAGAGGTTATGTCCACCTCAGTGGTGGAGTACTTGCTGGGATATGCAAGGCTCAAGATTTAACTCCAAGCACCACACAAAAATACTATTCTTCTAAGACTCAGACTCTGAGTCTGTATACTACCAGAAAGAGGGATAATGGCTTTAGATGTACATCAATGATTCAAAAAGGTCCAGTTCTCTCTCTCTCTCTCTCTCTCTCTCTCTCTGTCGCTCTCTGTCGCGCTCTCTCTCTCTCTCTGATATAGGATCTTGTTGCACAGTCAGACTCCTATTGACCCTCCTGTCTCAGCCTCCCCAGTTTTAGAATTACAGATGTGCACCACCATGCCCAGTTCCAGGGTGGTATGGCATGCAGTACCAGGGTCAAATTCAGGACCTTTCTCTTGCTAGGCAGGTGCTCATGCTGCCAAGCCTCTCCCCAGTCTGGCGCTACCTTTTTGACTCACTCTCTCTCTTTCTTTCTCTCTCTCTCTCTCTCTCTCTCTCTCTCTCTCTCTCTCTCTCTCTCTAATTCAGCTAATACTCCAGTTTTTCATTCCTTTTCTTCTTCCCCCAAGAATTATCTGACTTTGGTGCATAACATTCCAATATATATTTTTTCTTTTGAAGTAGTAAAATGAGCCTGCTCTGACATACCTTTAGGTCTTGGTTTTCCTCCATACTCTGATCCAAACGACTCTGGATTATAATCTGAATGCAAAACAAAAAAGAGATGGTAGGTACCTATGCCATGGAATAACAAGGCTATCTATTCAACAAATTATTTATTGAGCACCTGCTAGACTCTAACTTTATATTGTGGATACAGAGATGAGGAAACAGTGTTTGTCCTTGGATGGAGACATACACTCAAAGTCCATCAAGTAGAAAAACATGGCTAAGGCTTAGACTAAAGCTGGGCAGTGGGAGCTGGCAGTGGGCTAACAGGAAGATAACTGTCAAGATTGGAGAGGAAAATGGACCAGATCAGAAAAGGTGGGAAAGGCAATGGGGAATTCATGAAAAATTTCTTGCCAAGGTACAACAAAATAACATTTGCCATTAAAGTAAATTATTCGTCTGGTTTTGTACAAAAAGAAATTAGAGCAGAATAGAAAAGGAATTAGTGAAACCAGTTAGAAGGCTCATGGAATGCCAAACACAGCCCTGAATTAAAACAGCTGCTGTGAGAATGGAGAAAAGCACACACAGAATGCAAGGATGAGATCTAGATTTCTGTTTGGGGCATTGGGGTAGATGAATTTGTGATGGTTGAGTAGAGGTGAAAAAAATTTGCAAGTTAGGACTCATTGAGTTGAGGTCCTTACAGGACGCCACAAATGAAGTCCAATCATCAGCACTTTGCACTCGGAAGTCTAGAATGCCACAGAGAGATCGAGGGGGAATCTATACATATATAGGATTTGCAGGTGGCAAGGTGAAGACGTGGAAGCAGGTGGTATTGCCAAGGCGACAGGTGAGACAGGTGAGGGCCCAGACGGAGCGTGGAGGAAGGCCATCACTTACCATGCTGGCAGGAAAGGGGACCTGGACATAAACTCCATGTGGGCAGGGTGTTAGGTCTGTTTACCTGCCACAGACTCAGCACACAATAAACACCTGCTGACAGCACAGAAAAGGTATAAACGAGGGCCCGGCAGGATGGCTCAGTGGTCTAAAGCGCCTGCTTAGGAAAGCTTAGGCTGCTGCAGGGACCGTGGTTCGATCCCTGGCACCACATGCTGCACCAGCCCTGCCCTCAGGGCAGGCTGAGCCAGCCATAAAAATAAATAAACAAACAAAAGTTGTGAAACAAGAAAATTTTAAAAATAAAAATAAATAAAAATATTTTTTTAAAAAAAGAAAAGGTATAAACAATGCCTGAGGAAAATACAGGCAACAGAAATGAAAAGGCACTTCTCAAAAGAAGAACTACAAATGGCTAACATATACATGGAAAAAAAAAGTGTTCAGCATCTTTAGTCACTAGGGAAATGAAAACGAAAACAACTCTGAAATGCCATCTTATTTTAGGGTGGCTATCAAGAATGTGGAGAAAAACTAGTGCTGGTGAGGAGCAGGGAGGGGAAAAGCCCTCCTACACTGTCAGCAGAAACGTAAACTAATATGGCCACTATAGATACCACTGACAGCCAGGCACAGGGGAGCATGCATGTAATTCCAGCACTCAGGAGGCTGAGGCAGGAGGATCACCATCAGTTCAAGGCCAACGTGGGCCACACAGTGAGTACAAGACCAACCTGAACTACACGTTAGGCACTGTGACACAAAACAAACAAAAAAGCAAAACAGCAAAAAAGAATCAGTAGGGAGATTCAACTAAACAACTAAAATCAAAAATATCATTTGGTGCAGATACACCTCTCCTGAGTATATTTCTGAGAGAATTGAAGACATCAGACTAGGGTGATATACCCACAGCCACATTTATCACAGCACAATACACAACAGCTATGCTTTGGAAGCAGCCTAGTTGCCTGTCAATGCTAGAATGACCAATGAAAATGTGGGACAATACACAGAATAGCATAGTATTCAGCCATAAGGAAGAGTGAAATCATTGGATGTGGTGATTCAAGCCTGTAATTCACAGGACCTCCTCAAGCTCAAGGCCAGCCTGGGGCTACCCAATGAGCTCAAGGTCAGCCTAAATGTCTTGAGGAGAAAGAGACAGAGAGAGGGACAGACAGACAGATAGACAGACAAGGAAGATAGTATGTCATTTGTATGAAAAAAATACAGTGGCACCTCAGTTCATAGATGCCTTTGTTTGCAATCAATTTGGCCCGGTAAAAATTTACATTTGTTTGCAAACCCTGCATCAGGTGACAAACATGACCACAGCCATCTTTCCATGCAAACACAAGCATGGCCCTCTTTTCCAAAATTGTGGAACAAATTAAGTTCATGAACCCAGGTACCATTGTAGATGGAACTTGAGACCATTGTACAAAGCAAAATAAGCCAGACTCAGAAAGTTAAATATCACATTTTCTTTTATGAGAAACCTAAAATATAAACACATGACATCTGTAGGAAAATGAATGTACATGAGACCTCAATGTTAAGTGAAATAAATCAGACCCATAAGCTTAAATGTCACGTAATTTCTTTTAGATTAGAAATCCTAAGTATAAATATATTCAAAAGCAAAATAAAAATAGGTCACAGGAAACCAGGAGATACATCTTTTGCAAAAGGGAAGGAGACCATGAGATGGAGGGAGGGAGGGAGAGGGGAAGGAAATGAAAAAAGAGAAAGATAAGTGAAGTTCTAGTACCAATGCCCCACAATGAAAGGAATGATTATATAATGCAAATATGTAAATAAAAACAAAAATTTAAAATAAGTAGTAAATAAAATGAAGAAGCAATGATAGGAAACTAGAAGCCAGACTCTTAGAGGTGGAAAGGATGAGGGACAGATGGAGGGGAGATAAAAGCTTTGAGAATGACCAAGATATGTGACATGAATGTCCCAATTCCACAGAACAAACATCACTCTGCTGTACTATGAACATGCTCTAGTAATAACAATTTTCAAAAGCAAAAGCAACAAAGAGCTGGGGTCAAGAAAGCACTTCAAGCCGGGTGTGGTGGCTCACGCCTGTAATCCCAGCACTTGGGAGGCTGAGGCAGGAGGATCACTGCGAGTTCGAGACCAGCCTGGGCTACAAAAGTGAGCTCAAAGCCAGCCTGAACTGCACAGTGAGACCCTGTCTCAAAAAGCCAAAAAAAAAGAAAGCACTTCAAGAAGGCAGAGTCAGCAGAGTCAAATGCTAACACTAAGCGAAGTACCCATTGCGGATCTAGCGTCTCCCAAGAGATGGAGCTTACCAGCTGCTCCTCCGGATTGACCCCTGGTTCGCAGAGGGCCAGAGGCCTGTCCTGTTCATCTTCAGGTAGGGAGCCGTTGAGCAGCAAGGCCTGAATGACCACAAAG
Source organism: Myocastor coypus (assembly GCA_004027025.1). Lineage (NCBI taxonomy): Eukaryota > Metazoa > Chordata > Mammalia > Rodentia > Myocastoridae > Myocastor > Myocastor coypus. The sequence continues at coordinate 26,256 of PVJA010002277.1, read as the reverse complement.
GCAGAGAGAAACTTCACTCCCCGTCAGGTGACTGGGTGTGCAGCTGCAAATTAAAATCACAGCCCGGCTGCCTCCAGAACTCTCCTTGGGAACTGTGCTCCCTTGAGAGTTTCAATTCCTTCTCGAGGAACTACTACAGTGCCTTCTGTCCACCCCATGCCCCCAGCCTCTTTCATCCCTCTGCATGCACATGAAACCTCTGCTCCAGAGTTCCAGTGTCCCCAGAAGAAAACCTAAAAACAAACCTGCTCTTCAGAAGCAACAGAACACAATTCAGACTGGAGCCATTAAAGCTAAATTTTACCAGCTGGACAGCAGTGCAGAATTATCCTAGGTAGCTGTGGTGCCACACACCTGTAATCCCAGAACTCTGGAGGCTGAGGCAGGAGGAATGCCACAAATTCAAGGTCAGCCTAAGCTACATAGCGAATTCAAGCTTAAATTACCTAACAAGACACTGTCACAAAAAAACAAACTGCCGACCTAGAAAATTATACTATATGTGATAATTTTGTTTTGTTATTTTTATTCTTTGTTTCATGGTGCTGGGCATGGAACCCAAAGCTTTGCTTATTGTAGATAGGCACTCTACCACTGACCTGTATCCTGAGTCTCAGAAAGTTTCATTATAATGCATTACTTGAAATATATTGAGAACAGTGACTTGAGATGGCTTACTTTTTATATAGAAATTATTTTCTTTCTTTTCTTTTCTTTTATTGGATTTTTGAGACAGGGTTTCTCTGTGCAATTCAGGCTGGCCTTGAGCTCACTTTGTAGTCCAGGTTGGCCTCAAATTCATAACAATCTTCCTGCCTCAGTCTCCCAGTTGCTGGGATTACAGGCATGTGTCACTACACCTGGCTCTTTATTTAATAATTCTACATTTTTACGCTCTGTGGTAATTGGGTAGAATAACATGAAAATCATCTTTCAGAAATGTCCTCATTGGTTCCAACTCCAGGGATTGTTTTCACTAGACTATTAGTGGGTATTTTTTTTTTAATGTATGTAGTACAGGGTCTACAGGGTCTCACTACACAGCTCAGATTCATAGTGATCCTCCTATTTTCAGGCTCCCAAGTGCTGGCATTACAGGTGCACACCAACAGGTCCAATCTCAATCACTGTCTCAGTGCACCCTGGGGGTGGGGCTGGCACACACCAGGAATCAACCCTGGTCCCTGCAGTTGCCTAAGCAGGTGCTTTAATGCACTGAGCTGTCTGACCAGACCCTATTAGTGGGTCTTAAAGGAGCGATTTACAGATTTACCTGCTGCTAAAAAAACTCTAGCTTGAACCTCTCATGTACACTGTCTCTCCCAAGAACCTCTAGCTAATATGTACTTTGTAATCTTATTCTTTTCTTCTTCTTCATTTTTTTTTTTTTTTTTTTTTGTGTGTGTGTATTTTAGGGGAGGGCCTACAGGGTGTTCAGGGTCTCACTCCTAGATCAAACTCATAGTGATCCGCCTGTTTATAGCCTCCCAAGAGCTGGGATTACAGGAACAATCCACCAGGCCCAGTCTCAATTGTCATCTCAGCACACCCTGGGGTGGGGCTGGCATGGCCCCCTGGGATTAACCCCCGGCCTGTGCACCTGCTTGCAGGCGTTTTAATCCACTGAGTTATTTGGCCAGCCCTGCAATCTTATTCTTAAAGAAAGACCCTTCCTAAATGGTATACTTTGAAATTCCTAAAGCTTGGATCTGTCCTTGTAGGTAGATAGCATGAGACCTGCAGATCAGATCAAAAAGACTGAAAAATGTGTCTATTTTATATCATAGTTCATTCAATTCAAGAGCAGAGTTATAGAGGTTAAATCCTATTTCAATAACTATAACACAAATACTTCATAAATGTTAATAAGAGTATGTTAAAGCTAGGTGTGGTGCATGTCTGAAATTCCAGCAATCTGGGAGGCTGAAGCAGGAGGATCACAAGTCCAAGCTCATCCTGAGCAATACAGTGAGATCTTGTCTCAAAAGTAAAATGTTTTGTTTGTCTGTTTGATTGAGACAGGGTCTTGTGACATAGTCCAGGCTAGCCCTGAGCTCCCTCTGCAGCCTGGGCTGGCCTCAAACTCCCTGTGATCCTCCTGCCTCAGCCTCTCTGGTGCTGGGATTACAGGCAAGCATCACCATGTCCAGCTCTTTAAAAAAAATAAAAAGGGACTAAAGACACAGATTAGTGCAAAAGCCCTGGGTTCAGTCCCCAACAACTTAAAAAGAAAAATCCAGCCAACAGTTCGTCTACTAAACATTAATAATAACTTTAGCAAATTAAATGATGCTGATCACCCTATGATCACGGCCAGAGGGCTGGACATGTATACGATGCTACAGAGCTGCAGGAAGCTGAGGGGGAGCGAGTCCACAGACACTGTGACTCTAATGACAAATTGTTCAACAAGCCCTCAGGGAGGCACCCTAATGAGTCAGACACCCGCATGTGGCTCAGAAGCCCAGTGGATGCGGAGGCCTTTTGTATTCCACAACAGAACTGAATTCTCTTGTGATCCTGTGGCTGGCTGTGCATTCAAGCTCCTCTTTGTCAGAATACAGAGACACTAACTTTCTGCTCGCCAATTTTCTCCTTTTCTGTTTCATCTGTCATCAAATTTCCCCCAGACCAAGAAATACGAACCAAACTGAAAGCCCAACCCATGGGTAATATAAGTTCATGTAATGCAAATTTCCTTGCCCCAAACCCTGGTTGGGTGTAATCCCAAAGTCGTTCATGGAATTTCCCTACTAAAACCCAGGCAAAAGAGAATCCATTGAGGTATTCCTCAACGAAGAGGCAGGAAAGGGATCTGAAAGGCCTCATAAGTCACTTATGTATTTTTTAAATACAGAGCAGTTGAGGGGGGAAACACAGCTTTCTTGGGGAATGTTAGGCAGTAAACATTCCTCCAACTCTACAGCGTACATTATGCAAATTGTTTTCCCACTGCCCCAATCTCCTTTCTTCTTCAGGAGCCCTTTGTATCCCCGCCCTGTGGCTGGCTGAGCCGGGAGCGGGGAGCACAGAGCGCGCCCTCCACCGCCTGCCGCTGCCAGAACCACACAGATAATGTGGGCTTTGTTTACGTGTCCATAAATATTTTACAATTCCAAAGCAGTGAAGTTCCCAGCACAAACAGAAAGGAATATTCCTAGGCGATTTCAGGGTCATCAGCACACTACAAGGGCACCCCAAACAGAGCCGGTCCCACAGACATGGGATTTGGGAAGGGGTCATTTAGGATGAGAACGATGTCAAGAGGGTCAACTAGTCTCTGGGGCAATTTACTGAGCTGACGCTACAGGTACAGGAAAAGCAGAGGGGCTTTGTGACCCAAGAACCTCCTCTACCTGATCACGACGACGTGCCAGCAACCACTGGCAAATACATTAAGTGCGAGCTAAATCATTAGCTAGACTCAAATGGAAACCTGGCGGCACCAGGGGCTCTTCCACCTTTCCTGCCGGAGAATTCCTGGGAGAAAATTCCTCACTATTCAGTGCTGTTCTTCCGCTGAGAGCTGCAGTTGCCAGGTCTGCAGCAGCAGAAAGCAGAGAGATCTACCTGGGAAGACAAGTCAGCCTCCGGGTCGGGTAGGGGGTGGTAATGGCTCCTAAGCAAGCGGAACTCCCAGCTGCTGTGCAGTTGTTAAAGTCCATTTAAAGCCTGCAGGTGAGGAGTTTTTGCTCTTTGTGTACTATCTGAACTCACCATTCAACTCTGGTCTCACACAAAACAAAAAGCAGGCTTTTTTTCCAATTGGTAATAGTGACAAAAATAATAATCAGCTGGTACACTAAGGACACTCTGCAAGGAAAGGAGCTACCTGTAGTCCCGATATCATTTTCTTTGCTTCCTCCATTTCTTTTTCTAAATGTTCTTGTTGTTCCAACAGCTGTTCTTCCCATGAGGTCTCCACACAGGTTCCAGGGCTCGCTGGCCGCCAGTCTCGCGGGACTGGAGAGTCTGCATCCTCTATAAAATGAGAGGTGGGGATACAGCTCATGTTGAAGAAAGCCGATTTCCGACAGAAAGCATTCGCGGAGTAGTTCAGAGGTTCAGGTCACCTGCTTTGTGAACCTGTTCTCACAAACAAACTGGACTCTCCACCAGGTGGGGTTGTGGGGCCCTGGAAGTTAACTGGCTCTAGGCCCGGACTGTCAGCTCTCCGGGAACTCTATCTTACACTGCCAGTCTTGGTGTGGGACGCATACATTTCACTCTCAGTTCTCCAGCTTGCCATCTGCAGCGTGCCATTCCCAGAGCCTGATTTCACCGTGTACAACAGAAAGAAATGTCCATACAACAAAAATAAATTCCCACTGGCCTCCCTGGAGGTTTAGGAGGGAGACCATAATTCAATATTCCTTTGAGTCATAATGGAATCCCTTTCACACAGAAAATTGTGTGAATCACACAGGAAACAAAAACAGTATAAGTATTCTTACAAAACTGTTTAATAGTGCCCCCTGGTTTGATTTCCCTGCCTTTAAGACTTCTTGGCTCTGGTTTCCTGGCCTACTTTTATCCTCACTGTCCAGAAGGATATAAGCTCTTTTCAATTTCTTCATAAAAAGAATAGGATAATTCCTTTAGGTTGAGTAGAAGACTAAAGGAAGTAACTTGTAGGCTGCAATGTAACTCAGTGGTAGAATATGTGCTCAGCCTGCACAAGGCCCTGGGTTGAATCCTCAGTACCACAAAACAAACAAACAAACAAAAAAGTTATATGCAGAGCCTGGAGGTAGCTCTGGCTCAGAGCAGCTGCCCAGTAAATGTTCCTTTCCTCCCGCCCTAAGGCTCTTGGAGTTTGTGACTCAATAGCACGGCTGATGCTGGCTTTAATGCCAAGTCTGAAGGGAAACAGACTACAGAAGAATTAGTTTTTCTTCTCCTGGCTTTAGTTTCATTACAACAGTTATGAGTGAATAAAATTCAATCTAACTTTTGTGCTCTGATTCTCCCATGCTTCTGTTTATGTAAGAATAAAAATGAGGCTTTTTGCCATGGACAACAAAAATAAGTGGAGATTAAGAAGGAAGCTCCACAAATAGAACTCTTTCCTGTAGCCATCAGGCCACGGCTGATGTGGACCTGCTCTCCCCCATATTCTCACAGACATCTCAGTTCACATTTGTATCCCCAGCCCCAATTTAAGTTAGGCAAACACCCAAATTATTTGTATAAGACAAAAGTAATAAAAAGTGATTTTCTAATCCACAGGCAGCTGGCTAAGGAAAGGACTGCCTAAGCTGCTACATGATTTTTGACAGCTAGGACCTCAGAGCCAGTTAATGTGGTTATCCTCTTAGAGAGTGTCCTGGACACTCTCTAAGAGGATAACCACATTAACTGGCTCTGAGGCACTAGAGCATAGGCCACAGAGAGGAACAAGGCCAGGGAGCTTAGAAACAGGCAGTCAGGACCTCTAAATTCCTCTTCTGAGAGTCACTGCCAGAGCAGAGGAAGGCTGGGAGAGAGCTTGTACCTGTTCTGTTTTCTATTCCTTCTGAGGGAATAATCTCAAGATCAGCCTTCTCCTCAGCCTGGGTGATAATGGACTCACTCTTGGCACTGTGGATGGGACTGGGTGAAGTCAGGCTGTGAGCAAAGAAAAAGGGAGAAAAACAAACACTCTTTCAGAAGCAAACTTTCATAATTTATCTTAAAGACATTCTCGTATTCATCTTACTCCAAGTGCAACAATACCTAACACATCATAAGAACACACTATCTGTTGAATGACGAATTTGAATGAATTAAACCAATGAATGAATGGATAACATAGTCCTAGGGAGACTTCTCCACAACAAAACTGTCTTTAAGCATAATTGAGAAGAGACATATGAGAAGAATAGGTAGCCTCTACTATCACCATCTCCAGGCCTATGTTCAAATACTGGAGCTAATAAGTGTCTCAGAAGCTTTTGGATCTGGAAGGAAATCTTACCTCCAATACCCAGATCTCTAAATACCAGCAGCAACAGCACAGTGGCCACAGATCACTCTAGGCTGATCCAAAGGAGGGCATGGTGTGAGAGGGTAGTTCAGGGATAGAAGCTGCTAGCATAGACAGCGCCAGGCTTGGAAGAGGGGCAGTAATCTATCAACAATCGAGCCAGGACATGATAAGGGTAACAGGTCAAAAAGAAGAAAACCTGCTAGGGATAGTAAAAGCTGGATTTACTCTTGTCAGAGACTTATCTGTATTTTCCAGTGGTCACCAGAAACCGCACAACAACTCATCACTTCTGATGTAACTACTCCTCTTGGGAGGAATTGCTCAGGTTTTCAGGGAAGTGTGACTCTGCACCTCTGGAACAACAGCAAATCAGTAAAACAAGGTGGGAACATGGAACTGATGCTTTCTGACAAGGACAAAGGAGTCTGAAGAGCCATTTCTCTTTGCACTGCATCTTGAGAACATCAGCAATGAAAGAATCTCAGGGGCTGTGGGGTCCACAGACCTAGCCCCCCTCTCAGGCATTCTTTCCAAATCCATCACCCAGACAACAAGGAACGTGTCTAGGATTCACTGACCCACATAATGTGCCCCTGAAGTCTCCCAGGCTAATCCTCACAACACCGATCAGGAGTTAACATTTCATTTTCCTAGAAACCAGCAAAAAACAAGAGCCAAACACAGTAGAAAGAGCCAGAGATTTCAAAACCTGTGAAGCAGCCTGCGAACGAATGTCTCATCCTCCTTGATGGATGTCGAGGAGCTTTGGTGGGAATAACCTCAGTCAATACTCTGTTCTCTTCCTTCTTCAAAATAGAGGGGGGAAAATAAGGTATCGTGCATATTTCAAGCTAAAAGAAGTTGCTAAACCGTATGTACAGATCCATAACTCAAACAGGTCACAGAGATGAGAGGTGATAAGAAGTATTCAGAAATGCTGGGTGGATTCTAGAACGCCCTTATCCATCTTTAACCACTTAAGCAATATGACTTCCAGGCTAACATGAATTAGCTGCTGGAAAAAGCTACTGTCTAAGGATACTTTGTCATTTATAAGAACAGATTTATGATCTCTCAGGCCTCAGCATTTACATCTTGCAGAAATGGGAATCTAGCGGCAGAAAGAAACCTGTAACTCTAGCTGCAGAAAGAAACCTGTAACTGCTGGCTCCTCTTGGAAGAATAAGAGACACCATCACTTTCTCAGCTGACAAAGTGCTATGGATGTCATGTTCCACTGCATGCATTTGGCTGGACCACAGAAGGTATGTGTCAGACAAAGGTGGGGAGGGTATGTGGAAAACTGCCTTCCCAAAAGCTCAGACGCATGCTCAGCTCCACCCCCTTCCTCCCCAGGGAGCTGCCTCCCATATATGGGCAGAAGGAGGCGGATGTCTGGATATCCAGCCCCACTGGGGGAGTGGCAGAGCAGCCAGAGGAAAACAACATTTCCCTTTCTTGAATTGAGGCTGCCAGGGTGAGGGCACAGAGAAAACTAGATGGCCAAGTCAAAAGATTAAGGACCCAAGGAAGAAAAGTCCTAGGGCACCATGCTGCTTCCCTAAGTATCTCCTAGGAAGGATGATGCTGGCGGTCTTCTGCCTCAGGGCAGAGAAAGGTGTTTTAATGTTAACTGATTACAAGATTTGTGTCCCTTCCCGACTGGTGTAAAAGCCCTGTTTTATAAACATATAATTCCACAAAACCATCCCAATCCTCTCTGAAGGCCAAGAACGACTAATTCAAATCATGTCGGACTAGTGATGCATTTCTTAATTGCCACAGGTCTGGTATCTCTCCGATCTTTATTTATCAGACGAGCTATCTGTCAGCAAACATACTTCCAAATTATAGAGTCCAATTATTATTTTTAAATGGGTAGTGGGCAAGGAGGGAGAGTCCTGTCCCCCTCCTGCAGGGCCCTCCCCTAGCAGAGACACGGGGTAAAAAGCCACCCTTCTCTTCTTGCTGGCTCCATCCCTACACCTGCCGTATTCTATAGTGATAACCCCTATCTAGCATCCTGTCCAACGCGGTACGGCGCCCCACGCATCCCGTCTGGCTCGAGCATTCTCCTCCAGGCCCAGTCGGTCCCACCCCGTCCCCCCACCCTCCACCTCCAAGCCAAAGTGGCTTCCTCTCACCATTTGACTTGCGTCCCTCCCATGGTCCCCAGTCGGCTCGGCTTCAGCTAGCCTGCTTCCCGGGGTGCGGTGGGAGGCTGAAAGTCACATCGCTCCCGATTTTGGGCTGGTCTCCCCACGCAGGGACCCGAAGCACTAGCCCCGCTGAGAGACTCGCCCGGATCGCGGGAGAAAGTGGGCCGGGTGGAGGCAGGCGTCTCGGGCCCCGAGCCGGGGGCGCTCCCGGGTGCGGGGCGCGCTGTCCCGGAGGCTCAGACTGCGGCAGCCCAGCCTGGGCGGAAGCCGCCTCCCTGCGCGGGCGGCCGTTCCCCAGCAGCTACAAGGCGGGCTCGGCGGCCGCGTGGCCCCAGGTGTTCCCCGGAGCATGGGCATCTCAGCCCATCTCTGCCCGGAGGCTGCTAGTCCGGGCCGGCCGGGTGTGCGGGGACCCTCTCCGCGACGCCTCCCCCTCCCGCCCCTCCCAGGCTGAGCTGTCACTGCAGGGGGCAGAGGTAGGGGCGGGGCGGGGTGCCCCGGAGCCCCGGGGAGAGCGGGTGGGGTGGTGGTTGCGGTCCCGGAGCTGGTAGCGTGGCTGGCCCGCTCCGACCCCGCCCTCCGTGGACTCGGGTCCCGCAGATCTGAGCCGCGCGCAGCTTAGCCCGGATCCCGCGGGAGGGGGCGGCCGGCGGGGTGGAGACCGGGTTTCCCCGGGGACCCTATGGGTGCAGCCGCTTCCCACCTTGCGCTGGGGCGCTCGGCGCAGCGCCCCAGCTCTGGCATTGTGCTGGGCTGTTTCTGGGGGCTGGACAGAGGTCCGCGGAGCAACAGGCAGGACAGCCTCGCGAAGCCACCCTGGAGGCGACCCTGGAGCAGCAGGGGAGGGGACGGAGAGGACAGGGGCGATTTACCCACTCGCCTGCCACTGCAGCAACTGCCTGGATCTCCGGGTTACTTCGGGGGTAGCGGGGACCCCGAGGTGGGGGTGTGGAAATGCCGGGACTAGGGGGCGACCGAGCTTGTTGAATCCCTGGGGAGCTGACAAAGCCCCACTGGAGAAAAGCAGGGTGCTCACGGAGCACCCTGGAAAGCTGAAGGAGTGTTGGTGTTCCAGGAAACAACGGTGAACGCAAGCCATGCTCCTCTGTCTCTTCTAGAGAACAGCGACCCTTAGCACCTTGACCTCCCGTGGGCCCCTGTTCAGTCTCAGCCCTGCCTGAGGCTTCCCACCCAGCGGAAGCAGTTGGGGATCCTCAGGTGGGGACTCACAGACAGCCTTTTCTCTCCCCCTCTCCGTAGCTCAGGCAGGCACTGTGAGGCTCAGGAGAGTGCAAGGCTTGCAGGCAGGTAGGAAGCAAGAGATCTCATTACAGAAGGCAGCGCTTTGATGGCTCAGGCAGCAAGAAATGAAGCAAGGGTTTAGATTCCCCTTAAAAGCTCACTGAGTGCTTAATGGGTATGGGTTTCCTTTGGGGAAGACAAAGCTGTGCTCTAAGTGGACAGCAGTAATGGTCACACATCATTATGAAGTCACTCACTGACCCTGAATTATACACTTTTAAATGCTTAATGGTTAATTTTATATTATAGGCATTTTTACAAATAAAATGGCCCAACTATTAAATGTAAAATTTTAAAGTTGAACAAGGTTACCAGTATATTAAAATGGTGCAGGGAATGCTACACTAAAGTAGGAAACGGTCCATCAAAACGAACGGAATTTTATGAGGAAAAGAAATAGGAGGAAGATGGGCTGGGGGTGTACAGTAGCAGAGCCCTGGCCTAGCCTGCAAGTCCCCAGCTCTGTAAATGAAGTAATTTTTAAAAAAGAAAAGGAGGAAAAAAATAAAGACATGTAAAATACCCATGAGAGGTAATTAAGCTTAATCAGAACAGACTAACCTGGGTTGGCATAGGAAAGAAAAGAGCATCAGAACATAAATTAAATATAATTCCACACCAAAATCAAGTTAGTAAATAAGCTAATGTGATCTAGGGATGTGTTTATAGGTGCATGATGTATATTAGCCAGGAAAATCATCTTTTTCTGCCACTATAGCTTGGCACTGGTCAGGCTTCTAGCAGCACACAGTGTCCTGTTCTGCTCTCTGTGCTTGGCGGTAAGACAGCCTCTCCAAGGTCCCAGCCAGCACTTGGTAACCTCCACAGCTCCCGGCCCTACAAGTGCACACTGGGAACACTAACGCTTCGGTCAAATCTGCTCGGTGTTTTCTTCTGCAATGAACTTTAAACACCTCTCTTGGGCCTTAGCTTAAAATAGTTATACTCAGGCTCCAAGTTACATGCAGCGCAAGGGCACTCACTGGCTGTGGGCAACAAGGGCAGCTGTGTCAAAGCTTGGCTCTGACAGGTCCACGTCATGCCCCCGTGTGGTCACACTGGGGCTATGCAGTTTTCACAGAGGCAAAATTCACCCAACAGTCTACCGCACTCTGTCAACGTGAAGCCATGGGCACTGCTAAGGGCTATATCTCTTCCAGACTAAACATAAAATGAGGGAGGCCCAGCAGGATGGCTCAGTGGTCTAAAGCACCTGCTTAGGAAAGCTTAGGCAGCTGCAGGGACCACGGTTCGATCCCTGGCAGCACATGCTGCGCCAGCCCTGCCCTCAGGGCAGGCTGAGCCAGCCATAAAAATAAATAAATAAATAACAAAAGTTCTGAAACAAGAAAAAATAAAATAAAATAATTCTTAAAAAATAAAAAATAAATGTAAAATTAGGGGAGAAAATGAGGTTAAGGGCCTTACTTCTTGTTGTGTTGCTACTTGAAGCTGAGAACCCCAAGACCCCTGAGAACCTCCACTGTCAGCCAGGATTCTAGTGGTAAAGAATCTGAAGCCACAATTACCTGGAGCAGTTGGACTCACACGGGGACTGCTGCGGGGACCTTTGCTGCCCTTCGTACTGCTGCACCAGTGCCCGCACACTCCAGTACGGATTTTCAATCTCCTCGTCCATGCTGCTGTTCCTACGGCCAGGGGCACCAGCAAAGTACAGGGTGTCAGTTCTGCAGTTTAGGCAACTGTACTGCTACAGATACACTATGGATTGTATAAACATTAGAGGTAAGAAGTAAGGCAAAACCTGCCTTAGAGATGCTTGAAACCTTGCACAGAAGGAAGACACCACCAAAACAAGTCATTGTGCTCATCCCTGCAGCATCTTGGGGTGACACTGTTCCTCAGCAGATATGCAACCCCAAAGCACTTCTTGCCCTGGCCCCCAGGACAGCTTGGCCTTCTGGATTTTGGGGTAGGGGCTCCCCCAAAAGCACTGTGCCAAAGATATGTATTTAAAATTTGAGCCAGGCATGGTGGAGGCATGTCTGTAGTTCTAGCACTTCAGAGGCCAAGGCAAGAGGATCACTGCAAGTTCCAGGCTTCCCTGAACTAGTGAGTTTAAGGCCAGCCTGAACTATATAGTGACAGTGTCTCGAAAATGTGCACACACACATACACACACATGCATACACAGGCACCAAAGCCATAGCTTTCATTTATAATTTCTTTACATTCTTCTAACTGTACAAGCCCTCCCCAACCTCCGTTCCATGCTCTTTCCTGCAACATGGGGCTCTTTGGGTGGTATTTTCTATCTATTACAAACAAAATACCAGAGACAGGGGTCAGTTCCCACCCCAGATTTTTACCCTCACCTCTGTCTATATCGGAAAATATCCCGTCCTGACCGTGACACGTCGTGGCACACGTCAGCCAGAGCAGCTGCTGCGCCCTGAGCCACCGCAGTGGCACAGTGAGGTTGGTGACTCTGTGGCGGGGCTCTGGAGTCCCACCCTTGGCTCACTGTCCTGCTAGAGCCGGGCTTGAAGTGAGCGGCCAGCGCAAGGACCAGCCTCATGATAGACTTGAGGTTTCCTTCCACAATATCTGGAGGAGAGAGGAGAATAGTAGGTCCTGAGAGGACAGCGAGGCTGAGGACAGGCACTTAGATGTACTGCTAGTGTAGCCAGCAGGCGAGCGGGTGCAAGGTATTTTGGAAGAAAATATAATAAAGTAGGACGCTGTTTGGACAGGAGAACTACAGCAGTCTTGCGGATTTCAGAATGGGGGTATCATATAGGGATCAGGGATATATTCCTAAAGGAAGTGAGTTTTCAACTGAGACTAGATTGGTGAATAGATATGAAGGTCTCGATAGGGAGGGAGGCTTGACATACGATAGCTACTCCATCCCATAGGAGAACCATGAGTGACAAGTGACTATAGAACACTTGAAGTGTCACTATACTGCACTCAGTGGTGTTACAGATATAGTACTTAACACCCACAGAGGAATGTAAAATATCTCATGAAGCAGTGTAGAATGCAAAATAGTCCATAGCTTCTATTGCTATCATGCTGAACTATTATTTCAGACATAATACTGGGTGAGTCAGAATACTATTACAATTAATTTCATCTGTTTCGTTTCTGTAATGTGACTATGTGAAACTTTTCAGTTCCCTACGTCAGGCACATCATATGTCTGTGGAGGAGGAACTAAAAGAACATCACTGCAACCAGAGGACCAGGTCCGGGGGACAAGGGAGAGACGAGGCTGCTAGGTAGAACTCCAAGTGGGTCGTGGGTCGTGGGAGATGGGGGAGCTGTAGGGGCGGCCTGGATTCCCGCTTCTGAGCCTTCAGATGCAGGAGGAGGACGAGCTCACGGACTCCTACATCATTCTGGCTGCAGCGTGGAAGGCAAAAAGGCGGGACACAAATCCATGCGGTAGGACTAATTGGGAAACTTGTGTTTCTCCAGGTTAAAAGAAAATGATGCCCTGAATGGCACTGTTCCCTCAAAATAGCTGACTTTACTGGGCCAGATCCCCAAGCCCACTCCACATGGGGACCAGATCAAGGACATATATCTGGCATTCTAAATCCTGCCCTAGAAAAAGAAGAGAAGAAAGCAGACCAAAAACAATGTGATAGATCTGGTGAACATAAATGAAAGGAGGTGGGTAAAATTCTCTTTGTTTAGCTTCAAAATCTCTCGAATATGCAAAGCCTGGAAAGGGGTTATTTGATGCCTTTGACCACATGTTCTAGTGTTTGCTTACCCCAATGACCCAGCACATGGAGCACCGCTAATCCCACATGAAAAGAGAGCTCCTTCTGCTCTCATTCGCATCAGATCCACATGCAATAAGACCCAGAATCTGAGGCTAGAACCAGACCTAGGCATTTCTAGAGAAGCAGCCAGAGCAGCAGGGAGCCTAGGCTTTGTCGGGATACCTACACTACTCTGGCTTTGCAGGCTGGCAAATCTGCCTGAGTCAAACCACCACTGAAGACCGGATACACAGCAGTTATGGAGCCTTTTTCAGCTGGCCTATACTATCCCAGTATCAAAAGAAGAAAGGCTATACAATTTTCCTTCTAGAAAACTGGACAGAAAAGGCATAGGTTACAACAATTTGAAATAATACTTGACCATGAAACTAAAGGAACTTGAAAAAATGTAATCTATCATCATTTTTGATAACGTAAGTGAAAGTCTAAAATTAATATCCCTATTTTGTCATCTCTTACATTAATTTTCCCCACACATACTGAAGTACATCTGTATTCAACTAAAATGCATAGAAAACTTCGATCTCCATCTGGATTTCAGAAGCACTCAGACAACTTTGGAAAAGTGGTACAAGGTCATGGGGCTGACCCTGCTGCAGTCTGCTCAGAGCCCTGGACTACAACCAACAACATTTTCGAGGCTGGTAGAGACCAGGGAGGCCGAACAAACTCATGTGCCAAGGGTGTGAGAGGGGCCACACTGACCTTTAGCTGAGGTCTGGTGCATGCGAATCTTTTTGGAGGCCACAAACTGTAACACTTTTTCCACGTTATTCTTCATCTCTTGTTGGTTGCTAGGACTCAGCTGTACCCCACTCAGCTTTTCTCCTGCTGTTCAGATACAGAAAATATGTTACAGGCAGGAATATTTTCCATGTTTCATAGCAGCCAAACACACAGGAAGGGGTTTTGATATGAAGCCTACAACTATCACCTTAATGTACAAGCGAGATAAGTCCTGGCACATGAGATTGGGGGGGGGGCATGAAAAGCCTTCTGGAAGGTGTTTCTATGAACGCAGGGTCCTGTGAAGTTATGGGATACCTGGGGACAGTGACCCTATAAACTAAGTCCCTTGCCTCACAGGGTTTATATCTGTGGACAGCAGAAAACCAAGGCAACAAGGTAATTCTCCATGTCCCTTCAGGTAAACACTGTGAGAAGAAATAAAAAGGAGTGATCAGGCCTCTCTGATAATATATGTTTGTGCAGAGACTGCATAAAATAGGAAATGTTAAGATTGAAAAGGAATCGTTCCAGGCTGGGGAACTACAATACAGACCAAGAGCTGGGCATGGGCTTGGTGCATGTGAGGAAGAGCGACAGGAGCAGTGGCAGTGTAGTCCTGGTGAGCGCGCAAGGAGGAGTGCAAGCAGAGGCCAGAGAGGCGGTCCATCAAGGCAGGTGATGGGGGCCAGAAGGCAGGTGGTGCGGGCCACAGTAAAGTACTTGAATTCTTTCTTTTTAAATTTTTTTTTATATATATTTAGTACAGGGTCTACAGGGTCTCACTATGTAGATCGGGCTCACAGCGATCCTCCTGTTTTCAGCCTTCCAAGCCCTGGGAGTACAGGTGCGTGCCACCACGCCCAGTCTCAATCTCGGTATCAGCATGTGGGGGGCGGGGTGGGGGATCGGCCCTGACATGCACACCAGGGATTGAGCCCTGGTCCTGCTTAAGCAGGCGCTTCAGTCCACTGAGCTATCTGGCTAGCCCAAGTACTTGAATTCTAAGGGGAACAAGAAGCCAACAGAGTTTCAGCAAAGGAGTAGCATTCTCCAATTTGTTTCTCAAAGCAGACTCTGTGTCGGTGGCGATTAGGACAGGGAAGAGAGATTAGTTGAAACAATAATGACAATAGTCAAGGTAAGGGATAATGATGGTTTGGGTTCAAGTGGGAGAAGATGACTCGTGAGAAGTCAGATGTTGATTATATTCTCAATATAAGCCACACAGTGCAGGCTAAGAATTAGAAAGGGTACACAAGGAAGAACAGCTTCTAAGGGTTGGGGAGATAGCTTGGTAGAAAGTACTTGCCTAGCTGGGTGTGGTGGTACATGCCTATGATCCCAGCACAAGGGAGGCTGAGGCAGGAGGATGGCCACAAGTATGAGGTCAGTTTGAACTACTGAGTGAACTCAAGGCCAGCCTGAACTACATAATGAGATCCTGTCTCAAAAAAAAAAAAAAAAAAAAGACAGAAAATACTCACCTCATATTTGAGGCCCTCAGTTCAAGCCCTAGTACTAAGGGGGAAAATGACTTCTAAGTGTCCTGTTTTAACAACTGGGTGGAAGATAATGTGATATGTTTTCAGATGAAGAAATCTGGAGGATAAAGGCATTAGTGTGGGGAAGGAAAACTAAAGTTCTGATGAAGATGTGAAAGCAGTTCTGCATATTAGATACTGAGTAGAGATTTTGGCTAGGAAAGTAGATATTCATGTCTAGAACTCAAGGCAAAGTTAAGGGCTAAACATACAGGTTTGGATAGAGACCTTGACATTATTTTTAGATAGCACAGTCATAATTTAAAATAGTGTTTCAGGTCTGGGTATGTAGCTCAATGGTAGAGCACTTGTCTAGTATATACCAGGCCCTGGACTCAGCACATTAAAGGACAGCTTGGCTTCTAAGGCCTGGGGAGGTAGCAAAAAAAAAAAGAGAGAGAGAGAGAGAGAGAGAACAGTGGGGAGAGAGGGAGAGAGACAGGAAGAGAGAAGAGAGGAGAGAAGAGAAGAGAAGGGAAGGGAAGGGAAGGGAAGGGAAGGGAAGGGAAGGGAAGAGAAGAGAAGAGAAGAGAAGAGAAGAGAAGAGAAGAGAAGAGAAGAGAAGAGAAGAGAAGAGAAGAGAAGAGAAGAGAAGAGAAGAGAAGAGAAGAACTTTAAAAAAAATCTGTGTTTTGGAAAAACAAGAATGCAGATCCATCTTATTTCTAGATGGACACTTCCAAGCGTGTCTGGGAAGAGCCGCCCATACCAGCTTCCACCAGAAAGGAGAAAAGGAGAATGAGTAGCTAGTGGGAGATACAGGTTAAAAAAAAAAAAAAAAAAAAAAAAAAAGGACGGGGGCTCTTAACTTTATATCCTTTAGGATTTCCTATCAAAATTCTTTTAAAAGGCTCCATGTATAACTTATTTAAATAGATGAAAAATTATGTGCTTAAAATGGACTTTGGAATTAACACCAGTCTATGATGGTATTTCTGCTTCAGCATTTACAGTTATGCAACCCTGTAGAGTTGCTTAGTCTCTCCAGACCATATCACGAGCAAAACAGTTGTGCAGGTTGAGCATTACTAATCTAAAGATTTCAGATTTTCAGATTAGTAACATTCTATTCAAATATCCTAAAGTCCAAAATCTGACACGTTTCTATTTGACACTCATATCAAAAATAAATCCAAATAGTGTGCTTAACTTCTTTGCTCCACACTATGTACTACTATTTACTCGACAAATTTATTTATTTGTATAAATCCTCCTTTAAACTTATCCCTTGAAACTGGAGACAACAGCATCTATTTGCCAAGAAGATGATGATTAAATGAAATTAAACAAAATACAAAGTGTCTGACCCTGGCCTTCCTGCAGACACCGCCATCATCATGAGGAAGGGATGCTCTGATGAACTCAACCACTGTCTCTACAGAGGGACCCGGGTGCGCTGCCTGGTTCTTGCTGCTCTCCCTGCAACCCCACAGCCCTCAGGCAGTCGAAAGCAGAACCAGCTGACTAATAAAGGTTCCAGTACCTGTAATCCCACCTAATTAGGAATTGTGGAAACAAACAAAAAAATTACACTATACATGATCTTAAAGAACTCTGTCTCTATAGAATCATTAGGACGACATTCAATGGGAAAAAATAATTACAGAACTATGGACAAACATTAAGGAAATAAGGTATGACGCCATTTAGTAAGAATGACACCAGGGCTTCACAAGAGAAAAATCCTTTTATAAAACAAACAGTAGGACCCTAGAGGAGTATTTTTGCAGATTCCAACATGGAGGGGTCCTTTTCTGCCTGGCTGCCACTTCCTTTTCCACCCTTGGTTTGCCTACAGGTCTCCTGGTGGCACTCTGTGACAGCACTACTTTTGGCAGGCTTCAACTTAGACACCAATGCTTCTAGTCCAGCACCCCTGTAACCCCAAGTCTCTGTAGAGTCCCTTCTATGTTCTCCTCTCTAGATCAATTCTATTAGAGTACTATGTATGCAAAAGAACTGACTTTTCTTTCCAGTCTTTCTACTTAGATTGGGACTCTTGAGAACATAAACTGTGCTTATCATATTCTTAAACATAATATAATACCTGTCGTGCAGTGTTTAGTGAGAAATAAACAGATGAACTGTAAGGAAAATTTTGTTTTATTCTGTAGTTCAGGGGATTGAACCCAGGGCCCTCACACTGAACTATATATACCCCAGCTTCCTGATTATTTCTTATTTTGAGACAAGATCTCACTAAATCACTCAGTTGCTCAGGTTAAAATTGAATTTGCAGTCCTCCTGCTTCAGCCTCCCAGAGTGCTGGGATTACAGGTATATGCCACCCTGCCCAACTAGAGCAAGTATTGTAAGTTTTTTTCTATTTCCATTGCCATATAGGCTAAAAGAGAAACACCCTGCTTTGTGGTCACATTCTGGTCTACAGAAGCATCAGAGTCCAGGACCAACTGACCAACAATCTCGATGAGATATGCCAGGATCACTCCATCCCGGAGGTCCTGTCGCAGGTCCTGCACAGGCTTCACCGATGGCCTCTTCTTCAGCTGTGCATTCACCCAGGCGACATAGGCCTGCAGCTGTTGCTAGAAAATAAAAGGTGGAAATAAGGCAAGATGGCACATTAGCTTTATCCCCTATCCTGCAGCTCTAAGGCACCATGAGAGAATGGAGTATGGAGTGAAATCTCTATCCAGAAAGAGGAGGAGGAGGAGGTTTTAAGGAAAGAAGAAGAAAAAAATGGCCTCAGGGCCAGACTCAGAGAATGTCCTAAAATTCTTAGTTTTGTACTAGTCTCCAGGGATAATATAATCTCTGACTTGGGTGGCACTGTGGACAAAGATAAGGAGGTACTTTAATGACTGGGACTTGGGCTTCTCCTGAATTTTGCTCTACTGACAGGGATGACAGGAAGCCCCAGGACCCCAGTTCTTAGGTGTAGTCACTACTGCCAGAAATGCACCAAGCTTTTCAGGGACAATGTCTCATGCACTGTATGTACAGCAGACTCTGACACTCATACAAACGATCTTGCTGAGCTGGCGATAAACAATAACCCAAGCTCAGAGGTCCCGCCTAGCTGCTTTCTTCAGAATAGGATTTATATGAAACCATGTCACAGTCAACCCACGATTTACTCTCCTAACCCCATAATCCTAGGATTGCTAGGGAATTAGTTTTAATCCTTGCTTTATGTTGCCAAACATCTGGTTCCTTAAAGCTGACACAAAAAAGCAGTTACTGCAGACTGAGTGGTACCTACAGTTGCTGCAAAGTTAGGATCCTCTTTCATCAGAAAAGCATCAGGCATTTAGGCAGAGATGGAACTCATCCCAGTGCTGGAACAAGCATACATATCCCACATTGTCTACTGCACAGGACTGTTTGGTCAGAAGGTGAACATTAATTTCTAAGCAGCACATGTACAATGTCCTAGTCCAAACAACAGCTGTGCATGGTTTCTGCAACAGCCCAAGACCTGAACCTAAAAATTAAATTCAAGGGCTAATTGTATTAGGAATTTTTTTCTTTTGGTGGTACCAGGAAGGGCTAATTATATTAGATTATAATTTGGTTGAGCTACAGTTGATTTTTAAATCCTAAGTACTTTCTTAATGAAATGATGTAGAATTATTTCCTGGTAAATTACCCAGTGACTGCTTGCTTGCTTGCTTGCTTGCTTTTTTCTTTCTTTCTTTCTTTTAAAAATTAATTTATATAATTTTTTACTTTCTGAGTTTAAATTAAATCTTCATTAGTTTCATTTTATTTATGCAAATAAATAGAGGGGTTTGTGCCACCAACAAGATGGGGGGGGGTCGAATGTTACTAAGTACCCATCATGAGCTACACACTATTTTTTTGGTGTTTTACATACATGTATTGAGTAAATGAATGTACCTGTCACAGGACCTGCTGTGTAAGTGATGTGTATCAAGTGGTCAATGCTACTGTCACCGCCATTATCATTCAATTAAATTCTCAACAAAAGCATTTGACAGTGAGTATGATCTCCACTTTATGGATGAAGTTTGGAGAGGTTATGTGACTTGTCCCATGTTCCCATAGCAAGAACACAGCAGACACGGTAGTAAAGTCCAGAAAGTGTTGTCCAAGTATTCACCAAGGGCCTCTTGGCATCCAGCTCACTGCTAGAAGAGATGAGGGCATGCCTTCTGCCTGACGTAGGTGTCTCAGTTACCCTTGTTGCTGGGACAAATACTTGACACTCAAAATGAAGGAAGAAAAGGTTTATTTTAGCTCCCAGTTACTGGAAGCTTCAGTTCATACTCAGCTGGCTCCCAGGTAGAGCGGCACAAGGCAGAGAAAAACCTTTCATGGCAGTGGCAAAGAGCAAGAAAAAAATGGAGGAGGAGCGGCAACAATGGTGACAGGGGGCAAATCTGTCTCCCCGGAGTTGCATTCATGCTATCCTTCCCAGGCTGAGTGCAGTGCTCACACTCATAAGCCCCGTGGATCACGAGTTAATCACAAACTCTAGAAGACGACCCCTATGACTGCATGAGGCTTTGGGGGGACAGCTAGACACAAACCATAACAAAGGGCCAGATGCCCGCTGGTAAGGGCGTGCTGAGCTGTGTAAATCTCCAAGGTCTGCACTCACCTTGCGGCCCAAGCACTGCTGAGGCAGACCAGGCAAAGCGTGCTCTGCAGTGAACCACTCCTGTCCAACGAAAAGCAGTTAAGACCAGAAGAGGCATTAAAGTAACAGCTCGGCCCATTATCCGGACACTCTTGGAGGCTGAGGCAGGAGGACTGCAAGTTGAAAGCCCAGCTTGGTTAACTTAGCAATTCAGTGAGATCCTGTCACAAAAAGTGGGGGGAGCTGGGGATGTAGCTCAGTGTGACCACTCTGAGTTCAATCCCTGCTACCACAGGCAAAAGAAATAAAATATCAAGGATAGCTGAAAACTATGGTGAAAGTTTAAATTTAAAATGTTTATTATACTAAAAGACATATTACCATTACCCACTGCCATATTCCCCTTGCCTTTGAACATTTACCATATGTATACATTTGTCCCATTATTCTTGCCACTTCTGTGTTTGTTTTGTTTGGGGGCAGGGACAGAGTCTCACTGCATGCCATCCATGCTGGCCTTGAATTCACTACATAGCCCAGGCTGGCCCCAAACTCATGGTGATCTTCCTGTCTAGGCTCCTGAGTTCTGAGATTATAGATACGGATCACCACACCTTGCTCTTGCTGCTTTCTGAAGTAGTTCTGAAAGTCCTTTTGTGAGTATCTTTAGTTGTGCTGTGGTGGCTACATCAATGTCCTCAATCAATTCAAAATTAATTTGCATTCCACAATTAATTTGACCCGGGGAAGAGCCAGAAGCCAGACAGACCCAGTGGATAGCGTGAATGAGGCCACATCCTCAGTGGTCTGATCATGCTTCATAATGACACTAAGGAGGACTTCCGTTCATCCTCCTCATGCTCCTGCCTAAAACCTTTCACTGGTCTCATATACACTCAAAACAAAATCCAACTTGTTCACCACCAGTTAATCTGCCACTGCCAGCCCTTGCCTGTCCTCCAGCTTCACCTACTAATTGTCCACACACCCCAAAGTATATTCCCCAAAGTACCCAGCCATGTGACCTCCCCTGCCTGCTTTCTCTTTGCAAATCCCAAGCACAGCACTGTCTTTTGGAGAAAGCCCTCTCTCACTTGCTACCTACCTCACGCTCCTTGCAAGTATCCTGTGGCAAGACTTCCAGATAAATAAATTTGAGTGCCAGCCCCATGGCTGTACAAAGGGCTCCATGGCTCCAAGAAGCTTGTAGAAAGAAAGGAAAGAGGAGGAAAGCTCACAGTTTCGTAGAAAAAAAAAAAAAGTGCTAGGAAGGGGAGTACAGGCGTGAAGAAAGTACTAAGTCAACCTGAAGACAAGCTTCAGGGGGATTCCGAAAAGAGCAAAGGGAGCAGAGTGGGTAGCAAGCTCGGAAGATCTGAAGAGCTCTGTGTGCAGGGGTCTCTACAGTTAGAGTTCTTAGACGCTTGGAGTAACAGGTGCTCAAAAAATATTTGTTGGACTCAGTAAATCATTTGTCACGTTTAATGAAGCCAAGACCTAAGATAACACAACACTTAATCATGCAAGCACAGACAACCACAAGTATTTTTCATCAGCCCACGGTAATTTCTACTAAAGCAGCCAGAGCCTTCCCCCAGCTGGAGAACAGAAGCAAACTGTCTCAGATGCAAAACTGATTAGGGACCCTAATGGTACTTCTCAGGCACATTAATCACAGCTCTGGTCTTCAGGATTGCGCAGCATAAATGGAAGTCATTGCTTTGCTGAAAATGTTCTAGGACGAAAGCTATGCTGTACCTTTTAAACACATTTTCTCTAATGCTAATCTACCAGGAAGATGTCACTGCTGATTGGAAATCAGATGAAATGCTGTTCAAGGTCAGCCAGATAGTAAACCATGAATAGGGGATCCAGATCCGCCCCCACAAGGCAGCGTTCTCTCCCCACCCCAATGAATGCATCTCTGAGTCTTAAATGACATCACTAAATTCTCAGCATGTACTTTCATGTAAACCACTGCATTCAATGCTTTTGTCCCACTTACTGTATTCTACACTATGTGACTATCCACTGCTCCAAATGTGGTTCTCAGAACTGCAGCGTGAGCACCGTCGGGAGAACAGCTTGGATCACAGACTCCCACATTCCTCCCTGGCCCTACCAACGTAGAGTCACTCTTTTAACACAATGCCCTAGTGACTCCTGCACCTTTAGATGCGAGAAGCACTGCCTTGCCTCACTGTACCCCTACCCAACTGCACATCAACGTAACCAATAAACTTTTCAAAAGTAGAGCTCACCCTAAAGACACCAAATTCTCTCTAGGGCTAAAATTCAGCTTATTCTTCCCAAGCTCCCCAGGACTCCTGTAGAACTGAGTTCAATCCTTTCCTAGTTGAATATTCCAGCCCCCTTAGTCCATAGGTTCACATACCTGTGTGCCCAAAGGAATCACCCAAGAAGCTTAGAAGAAAAAAATCTAATACTTCCTGGCCCCACCATAGATAATTAGAATTTCTGAGGATAAAGCCCAGGTGTATCAGTATTCATTAAGGGATCCCTAGTACTTGCAGAGATGTGAAGCAAAATAAAGCATTCTTTACATGAAATGGTTATAAGTGTTATGTTCCTCTGGTCCAATCTCTGAAATTCTGATGCTTAGAACCTAATGCAAAACTTGGTATGTAAAGGTACAAATGTAAAATGATGTTTTCAAAACAAAGTACTTAACTCTGAGGGAAAGATTGCTAGCAGTTAAAATTGCCTAATAGCCTGAAGACATGACAAAGTTCATGGCATCTAGAAGGACCCTAAGCAAATGGGACCGTGCAGGAGAGATCAAGCAATGAGACAGGCTTTCCTGAGAAATGCAGTGGGGAGAGGAGAAAATACCTCAGACTCTGTCTGGGAACACTGTACACCCCATAGTACTCAGCCCCTGAGAATCCGGGAGGGACCCGTGCCCTAGGACATAAACTACTGCATCTGCCCCAGCTGTGCCTACCAGACAGTCATACAGGAGCAACATTAAGGTCCCGCTCACTCCGCTCCATGTCTCTGACTCCCCTCCTTGGGTTTGGACCAGTGAGTGCATTTCTCATAGATACGAAGTATCCCTGTTTGAGCTATTTCTCCTTCTCCTTCCTTCTTTGGTCACTAGACCATTGTGTTGACTCACACTGAGGAGCCATGTGCAATTGCTAATTATGATTTTTTAATTTATTAATTTTTCACAGTGAGATAATTTCACAATACAGAAAGTAATAATGTGCAGCATTTCCCTACATCCATTAGCCCACTAACCAAACAATCTACATTTTACTTAGCAAGGTGGCAAGGTACAATGATGAAAGCAGCAAGCTAACATTGATGCAACATCATTAATTAGAGACTTGATTCAATTTTGGTTTTGATTTTTAACTGACAGATGAAATGCATAACTACTGATGAGGAGGCATGTAATATTCAACACATGTGTAGCTTGGGTAATATTTATGCCAGGTTACGCACAAAAGATTTCCTCAGGTATTTATCATATTTTATGGTTTATTCCAATGTCCCCAAGTGTCCCATTGATGTCCTTTTTGTGGTCCAGGATCCAATCCAAAAATCTCATACTGCATTTGGCTGTCCTACTCTTCTGTTCTCCTTTAAGGGCAGAGAGTGCCTCAGATTTTCTCTTTCGTGACCTTGACCTTTTTTTTTTTTTTTTTTTTTTTTTGATGCATTGCCATCCAGCTACCACATGTCCCCCAAAAGAAGACCTAACAAGGAAGACAAGCCCTGGCTGGGAGAAGGCAGTGCCTCACTGCCTTTGCTCAGTGGCTGTTCCATGAGGGCAGGTAAGGCACGGACAGGATGACTGGGGCCAGCACATTTGATCTCAGTTTTCAAGATTATTAGGTCTTATTTTCAGGGAAGTACAGTATATTTTCATATCTTTGAATTTGGGCATATTTTAAGTTTCCTTGTGATTAAATTCTTACGGATTTTCATAAGAGTATCATGCCATTTGGAGCACATCATCTCAAAAGCCACGTGATGCCAATATGTTACATCAGTGGTGATGTTGGCTACGACCGCTTAGTAGGCAGTGCCGATCAAATTTTCCTACCATAAAGCTACCACTTTCCTCTTTTCAGTTAGCAAACATCATGTGGTGAGATGCTTCAGAATTATGAAAATACCCTTTTTTGTCCTTTCTTCCGCCTATCCATTTTAAGTTTAATACTGTCAATTTTTCTTTCCTGGAGCAACTATAATGATGTTTCTCAAATGAAGATTTGCTAATTCCATTATTAATTCTATACACTAACTAAAATTCTTACTATGAGGAAGAGCTCTTTCTTTCCTTGTAATTCCAGTTTATATATTAGATTTATATTAGATTCAATATATGCATAAGTCTATTTTAACAAATAGAATTGTAATAAACATAGCACTAAAAAATTACAAAAGTACACAAGCTTGAAAATATATATGTAGACAATACAGAAATAACTTTTCAGAAATTACTATTTTGCTTAAAGTTCTTTTTTTAATTTTACACAGAAAAATTTAAGTCAAAACCATACATAATACTGTAGCATGATAATCATGATGACATTTTTGTGGCCTAAATTTCCATTTTGACATTGTATAGCTCTTCTATTTATTTATATTAAATATAGGCTGGGGAAATGGCTGGGTAGAATAAGTGCTTGCCTGGCAAATGCAAGGTCCTGTGTTCAATCCCCAGTCTCTCCAAAAAACAAAACAAAACAAAGCAATATAAATTAAGCATATTGATTAAGCATATTAATATTAAATATATCAAACATATACATCAAACTCAGGACCTTCACTTCCCAGGTAGCACTTATGCCACTGAACTATCTCTCTAGCCTGCATAGCTCTTTTTTTTTTTTTTTCCGGGACTGGGGTTCAAACTCACGACCTTGCACTTGCCAGGCAGGCACTTGTGCCTCGGAGCTATCTCCCCAGCCCCTACTGCATAGCTCTTTTAATCAATCATTTCTACCTAATACATAAGAAACTTTTACTTAAACTCACTGACTTTTAATGATGTCACTGAAGAAATCTGCAACATTTTCTGGACTGCTTTATTTCCAGGAATCTCTGAGTGCGGTGGTTCATATAAGGCTTTGTTATTATCAGTGACTGGTGACTTCCTGTGAGCTCAACATGAGCCTCCTATCACAATTAATTAGAGCACAAGGGCCAGTGAGTGAGATAGCTCTGTGGACTAAGCACTTGCTTAGGCAAGCTCAGGGGCTGGGGTTCGATCCCCAGTACCACATGCTGTGCTGGGCCCGTGAGCCACAGAATTCAGCTGTGGTGGTGCATGCCTGTAATCCCAGCACTGGGGAGGCTGAAACAGGAGAATCTCTACAAGTCTGAGCTGCATAGTGAGACACTGAACCAAATATGTAAAAATAAAAAATTAAAATTAAAAAAATAACTAGAGGACAAAAGAAAAACAAATGTCTGACTCTGAAAAAAAAAAAAAAAAAAAAAAGTCTATCACCATAATCAATCCCAGCCCCCAGCTGTACACTTTAGAAGATGGCGCATCTGAAAAGCACAAATACATTTAAACTTGCTTGGCACTTTGTAACTTTAAAATGACTTTTATTTGTAACGGTGCACATTTGCAGTAGGAATGATTACATTCCTCTTGAAGAGATGGACATAACTCATCGTAATTCCTTTTCTTTCTTCCCCTGCGCCTGCCACCCACTTCCCTCCATCTCTT
Source organism: Myocastor coypus (assembly GCA_004027025.1). Classification (NCBI taxonomy): domain Eukaryota; kingdom Metazoa; phylum Chordata; class Mammalia; order Rodentia; family Myocastoridae; genus Myocastor; species Myocastor coypus. The sequence continues at coordinate 519 of PVJA010002277.1, read as the reverse complement.
TGTTTCCCTCTCTTTTACAAAAGAGCTAAGCTGAATGTGTTATGGATTAAACAACGAAGTAACTGGAAGCAGATAAAGGAGAAAACATATCAAGAGCAAAACCATGCACTTATGTACACAGGATGAACCAGATATTGATCATAGCACTATGTAACACTAAAACTATGCTTGGAATGCATGTCACTCTTGTCTTTTTGATGTGTACTGCTCCCGGTGTAAACTCAGTTACTGTCATTCTCTCTCTCTCTCAAGAGTAGTACTTGAAAATAAGAGACTGGGCCAAATGCCATGACTTCCTGCTCCTACTTTTCCTTCCTCATCTTCCTTTTTTTCTCACTGTCAGACTTCGTTTTTTTTTTTTTTTTTTTTTTTTTTTTTTTTTTTTTTTTTTTTTTTTTTTTTTTTTTTTTTTTTTTTTTTTTTTTTTTTTTTTTTTTTTTTTTTTTTTTTTTTTTTTTTTTTTTTTTTTTTTTTTTTTTTTTTTTTTTTTTTTTTTTTTTTTTTTTTTTTTTTTTTTTT